>CAWUFW010020127.1:0-161750 GCA_963921515.1 Calotriton arnoldi
TGAGGGGCCCTCTTGTCCGTATATCTTAGCATCTTCGCGAAACCATCTTGTAATCTGACGGCATTTTGTATTATAAGCTAAACTGCCGCTTGCTATTTTCGAGAAAACGGTCCTTGGTAAGTTCAGTTTCCTGCTGAGCTTTCTTTCTGTAATTGCAAAGTGTCCTTGTTAGTGCATGCCTTTCCTGCTAGATAGAGTCCTACCTGTCTGTAGGAGGATAGGCCAGACGACCTTTGGGCAGTAGATAGCTTCCAGCTCCGCTGCAGATCTGAAACTTATGTTCTGTACCCCCCATTGTATTACGACACCTGCCAGTGTTTTTCCACAGTAGGCGGGCCTTTGTGGACTTCGTAACGCATATAATGTAATTGTATGCTTACGGGTCCAGTCCTCGACAGCCATCCCAGGAGGCTGGTCAGGACTGGGCTCCGCTGCAGTGTAATATCAATAAACACCTGGTTTGTATTCTACTATCTGACCGACTCATTTGTAGGAAGGCAGAGAAGGTGGTCATGACCCGAGTGGCCCTTTTCGGGTCACTTCTTCAGTTGGCACTCCGAACAGGTACTCCATCGGGCTGACTCCATCTCGCCCGAACCGGGTGGAGGACGGGGCCGCGTCAGGTCGGATGGGCGATTCGGGATCCCTACACGATAGAGCTTAGTTCTCGCAGCTGCCCGCCTGTCTGATCGGGAGGCGCGCCCAGGTCATCCCGGCTGGGGTCCAGAAAGGCAAAACCCTTGGATCTAACCGCTTGGTCCGAAGAGTCGGCAGTGGAGAATAAATTCGTTGGACCTGTGTGCACCAGGTGAGCTTGTTTGTCTTTTGTTGTCATGTGACGTTTGTTTGGTGGGTACTTTGGTTGGTCTAGGGAATTAGTTTTAGGCAAGCGCTTGCATTTGATTTTGAATATCTTTTTGAAAATTGGTACAATTTGTGATTGATGCAATCCGCAGAAGCGATTTTTGGTAAAGACACGAGTGCATTTTAGTGAAATTGTGTGGTGAATGTTTTTTTTGTGTGAACAGAATGCCTTGTTGAGTAAGTTGTGCTGTCTCTCTGTGTGGGGGTTGTTCTGCTGATGCTCGATTGGAGGAAAGACAGCCCGCACCTGTGGAGGGCACTCCAAATTATGACATGTATGTCAAATACGGTCTTGGCCCTATTATATTTAGTACATTATGGCACAAATATACAAGGGACAATGCTGAATTGCAGTGGGCCGGGCCAACGGGCACCTTTGAAGAACAGAAATTGAATTATTTGAGGAAAATTGTTTGCCAAACGAGCAGACAGTCAATGTTTGATTATCTTCAGGTATGGCGAAAGGAAGCTGGAACAGAGATGGGTGAGGTTGGAAAGGGAGGCACGGAGGGAGAGAACGAGACACTGACTCAGAAAGCAGGCGCATAATAAAGAGAAAGTGGAGAAGGGTATAGAATGTGTCGATAGGAGGTTTTGATTGCAATGTGAAAAGTCTTATGTTGCTAGAGAGGAGGCAGAGCACTTTTATGGAAGAATTATTGGAAGACAGACCGCCTCCTCCTCATGCCCCGCATAAATATATCCTGGTCGCCCCACAGCCCTTGTCATCTGCCTCTGCCCCCCTTTCGTTCCTGGGTGTTTCTGGTATTGATCAAAGTGCTTTGGTTCCCGCATCACCAGCTTCTTCTTTGGCTCCTCATTCCCCGTGCAGTCGCCGTGACTGCTAGTCTTCCTGTCACCCTGTTGTTACGTGCGTCACTTTCTCCTTCACAGACACTTACTACTCAGTCGATGTTGACCTTGGTGCCCCCTTCAATTACTGTGTTGTCCCCTCTTCTCACTCTCTACCCCCTTTTGTTAGGTGCCAAACACCGGCGTGGCCAGGATGATGGGGATGGGGCAGTTGCAAAGGAGCGATTAGGACCGGTGCTGATTCAGTCTGGATGTGGGAGATATGGAGAAAAATATGGTGGCCAATCAGCTACCCAGTGGGCCCGTAATCCTATTTATGGTGTTGAAGATGTATGGAGTGTGTTAAAGGATTATGAGCCATTTGTCCAGCAGCATGCCCCTTAAACACATGTCGGCTACTTTGATTGGACTATGGGAACAGTGTTTTAAAGGTGTTGCACCCCAGGTTGTTTTTGATATTAGGGACCAGGTGTATGCTACGGGCATGGCTCCCAATGAGGTTTTTGCTAGTGTTACCACATTGATTGATATCGCGTAGATTGCATCAGAAATACCCGCCAAGACGATATCTCAGTTCCCGATGAGGAAGTTCACCCCATTTTCCACCCGGAGATACTGGAGCTACGAGATCAGCACGATCAGGTGACTAGGCAACGAGTAGAGGCCCATTTTCAAGAACAATGGGGTTATACTCCATGGAAAAGGAGTGAAGTCCTGCACTAAGGCTCAGTTACCCGACTCCCCAGAAAAAAACTTACTGCTTACTATAAAGAATTGACAGTACAAGTGTACTGACGGTAATGACGTTTAGCAGATATTGAAATGGTTTTAGCTTATTGGTACCAGTGGATATCTGGTGGCAGGTGCATACTCAGAACCATGCCCTAGAATTGGGTGGTAATTTGGGACGAGATTAGACGCGGATAAGGAGAGGAAGCCTGGTGAAAAGCCCCAAGGCTGAGATCTTGGCTTTGCCAGACCGCATTATTACCTATATGCACTCTCTATTCCACCTAGGAAGGTAGACTGACAAGCTGGCCGCATGTTGTCATAAAGAAAGATGAAAGTGTGTCTGATTTCTTTACTCGGTTTGAAGGTGTGTTCTTGGATTTAGTGGGCAGGATTTGTCTTTGGAAGGGGTATCCGATTGTTTGTTAACAAGTTTGTCAGCAAATTTGCTCCCAGAGATTGCAACACGGTTGCAGGCTGCTGAGAGCACGTGGATCGCTTCACTTTCCGGTGATATTGAGTATGGCTCAGTATTATGGAGCATAGAGAGAACGAGGAGAAAGAGAATGTGGAAAAGAAGACGAAGGAGCTGAAGACTCAAGGTACTGATGCAACAGGCATCCAGGGGGCAGGGACGGGTCGAGGTATTGACCGCCAGGCAGTTTCCCGCATTTAGCCGAAAATGCTGTGCCTGTGAGCCCAAATCAATGTGCGTTTATTGCAAGGAGGAAGGGCACTGGGCGCAGCAAGTGCCTACAGTCTTGCTGAAAAAGGCGGCTCCTAGAGGACGGGGAGAGAGGGCGACGCACGGGGAGCATGCAGTCAGGGTGGAGATCAGGCTACTGGGACATCACTGTTCCGATCAGAATTACTTTGATGATGTTCGGGGACGCATAGCATTATCATGATGATTATGATTTGGATGAGGTGGACGGGACAAGTCTTACAGCTAGGACGGACAGGGTAAGGGACCAGTTCATACCTGTAGATCAGCATGGACCTTATATTACTGTGGATTTGCAGGGCTCGGAAAATAAATTTTTGGTGGATACAGGAGCAATGAATAGTTCTGTTTCGAGGTCACTGGTCTCTGGGGCAGCCCTGTCTAGCCATAACAATGTTTCAGTTGGTTTTTCTGGTGTGCCAGCAGTAAGCCCCAGGTATCTCCAAACCCTTACTTTGACTATAGGCCCCTTCACCGCTGGATTCGCAGTTTTTACTAACATCCAATTGTGGAGAGAACTGGGTTACACGCTACTATTTACTGTTCTCCTCGGATGGTGTCCATATGACAATCGGTCCGAGTGTCGTTAGTACTACCCAACCAATTCCACCATAGTTGTAGGTAGATCTTCTTTCTTCAGACCCTCCCAAGTTCATCCATCGATGAGTGCATAAAGCCAACATAAATCCGCCCACATTTCCATAAAACATCATTGATAGACACAACACATTTAGGAGGACTGCATAGCTTATCCTCCAACATATTCACTTTGTCTCCGTATACGTCCTTTATCATGAACCCTTGATTATGAACTTCCTTTGTAATTTCATCCAGCATCAATAATTCAACGCCATCATCAGATGAACCCTTGTCCTCCCCACCAGTAATACCTTGTACAAAATTTACATTACTTTTGCCCTGCAATTTCCTTTGATTACACACTCTTGAAAAGTGCCTAATTCTGTTACATTTAAAACACTTGGCCTTTAAAGCTGGACAGTTACTTGAAGACGTCATATGTCTTATGCTCCACCATCTGTAACATGCCCTTTTATCTCCTTCATTACTTTTCCCAGCTTTAACCTCTCCCTTTTTGTACCTAACTTCCTTGTTACGATCCTTGTTAACTACTTGTACAGTTACATCATCATCATCTTTTTTTCCTAACTCCTTCACATAGTGCAATTCAGCATCTGTATGTTTAGCAACTGTAATGGCTTTATTTAACAATGGGTCCTTTAAACTCATGGAGTTAAAGGAAATTACACATGACAGCCAAGGTACGTAGTGCACTCATGTACTGATCTACTTGATTCACTCACTGTTTGCGCTTGTGAAAAGAATTTATGGCGCTCCACCACCACACTGACTTTCTTCCCAAAGTGCACTTCCAAAGCCTTCATTGCAACACTATATACACCATCCTCTACTTCCTCCTCATCCGACTCATCATTATTCCCTGTGTCAACATTTCCGCATGGTAATGTCTTCAATACCGTCCTTCTCTCTACACCCAAGCTATGTTTTAGTAAAGCCAGCTTCCTTTTGGCTACAAAAATGGTTCCATATAGCGCTTCTAAATTAGTTTTCAAATGCTTCTTGCCAAGCCTCCCATGACATATTGGGATACCCTGGGGCATTCAGGAAGACAGGGCAGAGCTGCAATAGCCTGCATATTTTAACACTGCACAAGAATTTCTCAAATCCACCCAACAGTAAAACAACAAAAGTAGTCACCGCGGTAACAGGTCGGGGAACAAAATTAACTAATATAAAAAATTTAGCCACCGTTGTC
Source organism: Calotriton arnoldi (assembly GCA_963921515.1). Taxonomy (NCBI): domain Eukaryota; kingdom Metazoa; phylum Chordata; class Amphibia; order Caudata; family Salamandridae; genus Calotriton; species Calotriton arnoldi. The sequence continues at coordinate 4,926 of CAWUFW010020127.1, forward strand.
CACAACTTTTCAAATTCAAAGCTCCTCAATTTGTACTTTAGAAGACTGTACTTGGCAGTCTAGTCTTTTTATTCACAAATACACTTCCTTCCTGTTACTGCAACTGGTTTACTTTAGCGGTCTAGTGTAATGACCTGTGTGTCATTGTATTCTGTGCTCCACTCTTAGAGCATTGACCTGCGTGTCATTATGTTCCATTCTAGAGTCTTGTTCGTGTTTGAGCATCATTAGAACTCCCACCGGCGAGTTCCTGCTGGCGCTTTGTGGGTAGGACGTTACATCTGTAGATTCCTGTTTCACTTCTAATAAATCATCTCCTGTTGAACATATCCAGTGTACCAGCTTTATTACACTGGCGACGATCTTGAAACGGACTCATTGCCATCTCCTATGCTGACCTGCTTCTACAGACGTCCTAACACACTACGGTAACCTGCTTAACCTCTCTCCATTTCGACCACGTCTTAAACAAGGTACTGTGAGCCTTCCCTGCTTGCCCTGCGTTCTTTGCTTCTTAAAAAACTCATGTTTGTGGGCATTTTACTGTTAAAACTTACTGTTTTCAATGCTCAGCCCTCGCGCCACCTTTAACTTGCGCTCACATCTCCTTGACAACCATCAACAGCTTCACGAGATTTCTCACCACGGCGCATGCTCCCGATCGAGACACGTCACATTACCTGCCTAGCAACTAATGACGTGAGTGCCAGACAACCGAGGACACTTCTGAACGCGTTGTTACTGGTCCTCTCCACCAAGGCACGTCACATTATGTATCTGCCTAGAAACCAATGACACGACACTCCCAGACAACTGTTGTCTAGCAACTAACGATGCAGCGGCTTTTGATTTTCTTCGTGACACATCAAATGCGCATAATATTTAAAGCTCTTCATTCGTTGCTCTCAGCCTGCTTACGCTGATGGGCACAACTAAACGACACTGCCACCACGCCTGCCTCCTGTTATTTTCTCGCTGGCAGGTACAGCTTGCACCTGACACATCTTATGCGCATATTATTTCAAACACGGCTTTTGTTGCTCTCAGCTCGTTTACGCTGACGGGCACAGCACTTCTGTGTGTTATCAACGATGCTGCCACCACGCCTGCCTCCTGTTATTTTCTCGCTGGCAGGCTCAGCTTGCTATACCGCCTACTTACTTTTTCGCTGGTAGGCACAGCTGTTTGTTGGGTGCTCTTATATATTGTCTGCTTCCCACATACTTACTGGAAAGCGTGTCTAGCGAATCTGTCTACTCTTACTTCGCTGGCAGGCACAGCTATTTATTTATTGTATTATTGTCCTCTTCTGCCTTCTTCGCTGACAGGCACAGCTCACTTCTAACAAATAGGTTTACAAGCGCCTGTTATTCCACAACTTACTAAACCTTTGTTCACCACGGTGATAGGCACACCCATTTCACTTGTGTCTTCACTTCTTCACTACAGTGATAAGCACACTTTTCCTTGAAGTGCTTTCACTATTTGCTTCGGTGACAGGCACACCTCTTGAAATGCAGAACGTCACACCGCCACCCTTCTTCTTATGAAATCCTGGCGAGCCCTCCATCCGCTGGTCAAAATGGAAGAAGGTTTTCCTAAATTACGCTAGGGTGTGCGGAGTGTCACTGAGTGCCGAGAGGAAGTCGGCCTTACTCCTACACTGTCTTGGCTCTGCAGGGCAAGAAGTTTTCGAACACCTACCAGACCTCAATGACACTGAATCCGACAGCCTCAATGAGTTTGAAATATGCTTAAAGAAACTTGACAAACACTACCTTCCCATAGTCAGCACTATTTTAGAACGTTACCACTTTGGGAAGCGCGTACAACAACCTAAAGAGTCTGTTGAGATGTAAGTTAGCCACTTGCGCAAGCTGGCCTCCACTTGCAAATTTGAAAACGCACTTGAGGAACGTATACGTGACCAATTTATGCTAGGTTGCACCATAGAAAAGGTCAAGGACGAACTTTGGCAAAAAGATGACCCCAAGCTCGATGAAGTCATTTTGATTACCAAACGTATAGAACACTCCCTCGCTTGTGTAGAAGTGATCAAAAAAGAAAACGATGCTCCTAATACAAATAATGACAAGGTACATGTTGTATCTAAGACTAAAACATTTAAGCAAATTGAACCTCGCCCTACAAACTCACACAAACCTTTCCCCGGAAGATGTTACCGCTGTGACATGGTTGGTCACCTGGCCAATGACAAGTCGTGTCCTGCTCTAAATGCTAAGTGTCTCAATTGTGGGAAAGTAGGCCATGTAACAAAGGCTTGCAGAGTATCGAGAGTATCGAAATTTAAGAAAAATAAGCGAGTAAAGGAAATTTGGGTTCAAAATGAGTCAGACTCTGATACTGACGAGCTACATTGTGGTGAAGTCTTGACTCAGGTCGGCCAGAACAAATGCAAAAACCCCATTGACAGTGTCACAATAAATGGTCATTCAGTCAAAATGCTCTTTGACTCCGGGGCAAAAATCGCTTAAGTTCCAAAGAGTTTTTATGACACATTTTTGTTGAGTAAGGTGAAGGTGTTCAAGCCTGATATCAGGCCTCTTGCTTATGGTGGACAACCTATCAAGTTGTTTGGTTACTTTGAGGGTGACATAGAGTTCAAGAATAAAATAACCGCTGGGAAGATCTACATCTCGTCGAAGGGTGACAGTATAATAAGCTGGATTCACCAGGCTGATCTCGGAGTCATGCTAATTCCTGGTGGGGATCCATGTATAGTCTTGAAGGAAGACTTACCTCCATCACCTCCTGAACTTGCTGGTACACCTCAGCAGTGGCGGCTGGTGGAATTTGTAACTGGTGAGGCGTATGTAGAGCGAAGCAACGCATGCGAGCAAGCGCAGCGAGCGAGCTGGACGGCAATAAGGGGGGTTCGGGGGGGTTCTCCCCCGTGAAGAATTTTTTTAAAAATTGGCATCTTTTTGGTGCGAGTTTCAGCACTATATCTGTGATAAATGGACTAAAAATTCTGTAGTTCTAGGCATTCATAAAAGAAAACTCAAACATTATTTCAGAGAATTTCTGGGTTGCCAAGCAAGTCTGACTTCTGAAGAGGGTTAGGGTACTAAGCAAGACTGCTTTGGCTCTACCCTTTCCAATAGAAAACACTAGTTAGTGATATGAACAAGTTCAATGGACAAACCTGGGGTCTAGGGAGAGTCCCTCTCCTGAGAAAGAAATTTAAAAAAGATTGACAAATGGTGCATTTTAAAGCAAATGAATGCAGCGATAAAGCAAGGCTTATTAAGCAGTGGGAACGTATAGTCTTGAAATATTAAACACATTAAAAACTGCCCCATATCTTCTTGCATTAACTTGTTCAACAGTTACTGTAATATGTAAATTGTTCTGCATGACAACTTTAGCCCTTTAAAATGTATGCTTAGCTTGCCCAGTGTCTTGCACTGCATGCAGCATTAACTTTGGAAAAATATGCTCTAACCAGACTTCGTGAAGCACCCACAGCTGCTGGCTGTAACCAGTCATATAGAAATATGTGCAGACAGGTCTTTAAGTGAGATGAAAAAGTGGGTGCTCCCTATAAAGGAACATGCCAAATACATTTCTGTGATTCCCATAGTGTGCCATCAGACCGGTATTTTGGTTTCTCTCTGAGATGTAATTTTATCCAGATAAATGGCACAGCAAGTGACATACGCCTAAAGCCGGTCAGTATGATTGGCTTTGTCACTGGGTGTTAGCTGTTTAAGATAAATGAGTAACAATGATTTCTTATAAATAATTAACATTGAAAATGTTTAAATTCTGAAATAGTGAGTCTGTGAATTAAATAGCATTGAGGCCTGTGAAAGGAGTTTTGGCCTTCAATTATGTGTGCGTTATGTTAGATATGTATCCTCTTTTTCTCTGCATATCTTGTCCATCTGCACATCTTCAAACCCCTCTCTTTCCTCTTCAGCATTCTCTTTTCACTCTTCCCTGAATGCCCTTCCTCACATCTGTCACTTCACCGCCCCCCAACATGCACTGCACTCCCTCAAATATAAGCACCTTAATTTCTCTTACTTTTGCCTTGCAAATATTTTGACATCAGTGTACTCCCTTCACACACATTTCCACAGAATACACAAACATTGTTCTGTGTGCTCTGCAGAGAGGCCAACCCACTGACAGGCACTTTGTTTGGCTTTAGCCTTAGCGCCTGCATGCTCAATCAAAGTCCCTCATAAACACCTGGCATGGCTCGAGCCTCAAAGTCTGCACAGAAAAAAATACAGATAAACAACCACATTATAAAATAGCTAACTCGTGGGGAATGCAAGATTAAGTAAACATGTAAAATAAGAGAGGAACTAAATCGCTGAAATGCATTCCCTCGACGTTTTTAACTTTCATTGTTTGCAAGTCAATCTATGTTTTTGGCATCAGTGTTAACTTGGGGGCATGTACACAGGGCCAGTTTTAATGCCATACATCAGAGGACTGGCCACTGTAAGCACATGTTACACAGTAAGCACATATCTCTCGCTTTGGGCCTGACTCGGATATTTGGATCCATTTCACAAGGGAGCAAATGCCGCAGCTCCACTTCTAAAGGAGCGAGCAATGTGCAGCGAGGGCCTGGGGTGTCAGTGGAGGGAGGTAAGCATGGGGTCTCTATATTCCCTTTGCTGGTATTGAAGGTATGTGAGGTCTGCACTCGATGATGCTTCTTTTTTAGATATGCTCAACTCAAATCTCTGATCACTGTGTACAACGTAGGTGTTAATTAAATGCATCTCAGTCATCCTCCAGTTAGGCGCATATGTAAAGTCATTGTTCTCCTGTTATGTTTGTACTGGAGCATGTAGGCTGTCCCTGAGCATTGTCTCAAGGTCCACATTCAATCGATCAACTCTTGTTGATGGCCCTCTTCCCCTCTGTATGCACACTAAGGGGCCGATTCCGGCTGGAAAACGTACCGACCGACTCGGAGCCGGAATTTATTCCGACCGACACGTACCGGTGCAGCCCGACCCGCTAAGTACGATGAGAAGCGAGCAAAACCCGACCGACTCGTACGGAACACAAGCTGAATGACCGAGCCACGCGGAAAACAGCAATCCGGCCGGAAAAACACGCGATTCGAACCGACCGACTCGCACTCGGAACAATCCTGAACGAGACGTACCCGCCAACTCCCACCCGCCAAGTACGATGCAAGGCGTGGAAAACATGACTGAGTCGCACGGAGGACAAGCCGTACGACCGACACGCATACAAAACGGCGAGGCGAAGCAACCCAAAACACCGCGACCGACGTGTACGCAGCATAGAAAACAGCACAAACACAGCGTGAACGAAACGGAGAAGCCCATACGAGACAACTGCAGGGTCCGACTCGGTCACAAGAACGTCTCCTACATGCACGAAAAGTACAAAGGGAAAATACACAAAAAAAGGCCAAACAAGCAATTACAAAGCCAATAAATACTGGGGGGGGGCAGGGAACAAAGACACACCCACAACTCCACCCATATAAAGGACACAAATCCCTACCATGATCCTTTGCAAATTCAAATTACCTGCCAGCACTCAACAGACAGCAACCACACACCCACAGCTCATCCATCACACAAGCCACACACCATCAGCACCCCAACAAATAGAAATCTCACATACACCCAGCAAAACACACACTCACACACCTTCACCTGCACACCAACACACACATCACTCACCATCACCACCCATCACCATGCCCCCAAAGAAGAATCATAAGTTCCTAGATAGTGAATTGGAAGTCCTGGTAGATGAGATCCTCAGGGTAGAGCCACAGCTCTTTGGTACACTGGTCCAACAGACACCCATGTCACAGAAAACAAAGATGTGGGAGAGGATCGTCGACAGGGTGAACGCACAATCACCATGTTTGCGCACAAAGACAGACATCCAGAACAGGTGGTATGACGTGCGCAGGAGGGTCAAGGAGCTGTTGAAGAAGGACTACCTCTTGAGCCAACACACCGGCAGTGGCCCTCCTGCCAAGCCAGTATACCTCAGGCCCTGGGAGGAGAAGGTGCGGGCCATCCTACCACCAGTGAGCGTCTATGGACTAGAAAACATCCCAGAGCCTGGTGAGTACACAACAAATGTACACAATATTGTGCGACTACACACACACATCACTGTCAAGGGGAGAGTCAAACCATGCAATCTTAGCAAATACACAGCAACCAGAACAGAATCATCCCAAAATGTGTATGTCAGTCAGATAAACACAACACATGCCATCTCAAAGTGACATTTAACTGTGTCATCACATGTACAAACACAACTACAACTACAGCTAGGCAGTGGCACAAATATAACTGACAAACACATCCAGACAAGTAGCCACCACTACAACACCACCACACAGTGAAGCCCACTGAAAGAAAGGAAATATGTGTATGCTGGGCAAGTCAGTGTAGCCAATAGCATGATGGGAGTTGTAGGCACAGATATTGGTCACCCCCACAACTGTCCCATCAACACCACCATGAACCATGCGCACATCACAGGGAGTGGAAAAGGACTCACAAGATGGCTGACACTGGGTACTGCTGTGGGGAGCACAAGGCCCTGTTGGGAACTGTGCAACAACCAACAGCAGGACACCACTGACTGACATCCTGAAAGACAACTTGCACTCCCTGCAATGGAAGCACCTTCCATGGTGGGATATCTGGCTGGGTGGGAAGGAGGACTCACAGCACCGACCATAGTCACAAGCACCTCCCCTCACACACACCCTCAACACAAACTCCACATAACCCACCTGGGAGAATGCAATGCCTCACATCCTAACTGAAGATCCCACAAAGAACCACCACCCTGGGTTATGCTGTGTGAAGCACAGGGACACTCTTGGGACTTTGAGCCAAACAACTGCCAGGACAACACTCCCAGCCATCCATTCAGCACAGGCAGCCCACCCCACAGGGAAGCAGAGTCAAAAGGAAGGAAGGATGGGCATGCTGGGAAGGGGGGTGGAGGCAATAGCACGATGGGAGTTGTAGGCACAGATATTGCTCACCCTCACAATTGGCCCCATCAACACCACTCTCAACCATGCTCACATCACAGGGAGTGGAAAAGGACTCACAAGATGGCTGACACTGGGTACTGCTGTGGGGAGCACAAGGCCCTGCTGGCAACTGTGCAACAACCAACAGCAGGACACCACTGACTGACATCCTGAAAGACAACTTGCACTCCCTGCAATGAAAGCACGTTCCATGGTGGGATATCTGGCTGGGTGGGAAGGAGGACTCACAGCACTGAGCATAGTCACAGGCACCTCCCCTCACACACCCCCTCAACACAAACTCCACATAACCCACCTGGGAGAATGCAATGCCTCACATCCTAACTGAAGATCCCACAAAGAACCACCACCCTGGGTTATGCTGTGTGAAGCACAGGGACACTCTTGGGACTTTTAGCCAAACAACTGCCAGGACAACACTCCCAGCCATCCATTCAGCACAGGCAGCCCACCCCACAGGGAAGCAGAGTCAAAAGGAAGGAAGGATGGGCATGCGGGGAAGGGGGGTGGAGGCAATAGCATGATGGGAGTTGTAGGCACAGATATTGCTCACCCTCACAATTGGCCCATCAACACCACTCTCAACCATGCTCACATCACAGGGAGTGGAAAAGGACTCACAAGATGGCTGACACTGGGTACTGATGTGGGGAGCACAAGGCCATGCTGGGAACTGCCCACCAACCAACAGCAGGACACCACTGTCAGCCATCTTGCCATTGCTCTCACACTCACACACACTGAAGTCCACCCAAAAGCAAGTAAGTATGGGCATGCTGGGAAGTGGGGTGGAGGCAATAGCATGATGGGAGTCGTAGTCACAGCTCAACATCCCCCACCCACATGGCCCAGCAAGCTCACACTCAAGCATGCACACCCCACAGAGAGTGGAAAGCCCCATCAAAGATGTCTGAAACTGGTGCTCTGTTGTGGGGAGCACAAGGCCATGCTGGGAACTGCCCACCAACCAACAGCAGGACACCACTGTCAGCCATCTTGCCATTGCTCTCACACACACACACACTGAAGTCCACCCAAAAGCAAGTAAGTATGGGCATGCTGGGAAGTGGGGTGGAGGCAATAGCATGATGGGAGTGGTAGTCACAGCTCAACATCCCCCACCCACATGGCCCAGCAAGCTCACACTCAAGCATGCACACCCCACAGAGAGTGGAAAGCCCCATCAAAGATGTCTGACACTGGTGCTCTGTTGTGGGGAGCACAAGGCCATGCTGGGAACTGCCCACCAACCAACAGCAGGACACCACTGTCAGCCATCTTGCCATTGCTCTCACACTCACACACACTGAAGTCCACCCAAAAGCAAGTAAGTATGGGCATGCTGGGAAGTGGGGTGGACACAATAGCATGATGGGAGTTGTAGTCACAGCTCAACATCCCCCACCCACATGGCCCAGCAAGCTCACACTCAAGCATGCACACCCCACAGAGAGTGGAAAGCCCCATCAAAGATGTCTGACACTGGTGCTCTGTTGTGGGGAGCACAAGGCCATGCTGGGAACTGCCCACCAACCAACAGCAGGACACCACTGTCAGCCATCTTGCCATTGCTCTCACACTCACACACACTGAAGTCCACCCAAAAGCAAGTAAGTATGGGCATGCTGGGAAGTGGGGTGGACGCAATAGCATGATGGGAGTCGTAGTCACAGATATTGGTCACCCCCACAACTGTCCCATCAACACCACCCTGAACCATGCGCACATCACAGGGAGTGGAAAACAACTGACAAGATGGCTGACACTGGCTACTGCTGTGGGGAGCACAAGGCCCTGCTGGGAACTGTGCACCAACCAACAGCAGGACACCACTGACTGACATCCTGAAAGACAACTTGCACTCCCTGCAATGGAAGCACGTTCCATGGTGGAATATCTGTCTGGGTGGGAAGGAGGTCCGGATGTCAACCAAATACAACCAATGCAGACCATGTACACACCCCAACATTCACATAGAAATGCCCAAATAATGCAGGACAATGTGCTACACCAATATCAACCCCTGACTGTGACAACTTAGGACAATGCAATGTACAGGCCCGCATCCAGAGGCACAGTCACAACTGTCAGGTGTGTCAACCATTGATGCCTGCAGAAACATAACATACATTGTGTGTGTCTCCCAAAAACAGGTGATGATGGGGACACAGCAGCAGACGCTGAGGAGTCCTCGTCCCAGGCTCAAGAGGATACGGAGCTCACTGGTGTGGAACAGCCTCTGCCCCTCGGATGAAGAAGACCCACCTGGCACCTCCGGAGCAAGTCATCATGCAGCACCAGCAGGACCACCAGCTGCACCCGCTGCACCCACCCCTCCAATGACTGTCAACACACATACCACCCCTGCCGACATGGACAGACCAAGGAGCACCACCACCACCAGCACAGGGACCCTGGACCAACGTGGGGCCATGGACACCACCACCACCAACAACCCACAAGGTGGCCCAGGGTCACCTGTGCTTGCCACCTCAAGTACTGCACGTGTCGCCAGGGGTGGTGGGAGGGGTGGGAGACATAGGTCGCTGCTCGCAGAGGGGTCTGGACTGCATGATGACCCACAACTGGCACGCATAGCCGATGCGTACCAGTCCAGCACCGGAGAGTTCAGCCAGGTAGTGGGGCTCCTCAGGGACATTAAACAGCAGCAGGCTGCCCATCATGCCCGCTTGGACTCACACATGTCCCACGTGGAGTCCAAGTGGGACACACTGCAAGAGATGACGGCGGTGCATAGGGACATATTACAATGCCTCCGCCAGATGAGCAGCAACAAGTCAACACCTCCCTGTGTGCCCACAACATCTGGTGCTGAAACAACTGCAACTGCCACAGGGAGGGCGGATGACTCTGGCGAAGAGTCCCCTGCACCGCAGCAGCCTGCACTTGAGGGTCCCCCCCCAAAGAAGAGGGGCCGTCCGAGGAGGGGCAAGTGAGAGGCCGATGGCCATGTGGAACCCCCAGGAAGCCAAAACCTGTTCTGGATAATCACCTTTGTGCGCAAACTGTTCACCCTGTTGACTGCAACACAACTCTCCCACATGACATGGGGAGCTCAAGTTGGACCAATGTCTCAGATTACTGTGGACTTCACTCTGGACATTTCTGCTACCAGGACTTCCAAATCATCTAGGAACTTTGGATTACAATCACAATGTACAGCACCCACCATCCTGTGCACTATACTCACACATGTATGTCAATAAACTCACTAATACACCATACTTGCCTCTGTTGTGATTCCTATGTTGTCTCAGAAGTGGCGATGATGATCTGGGAAATGACACTGTGCATGCTAACTGCTACAGCAAGTACAACACCGGCATGTGAGTCATGGCGACATCACACATATGAGGGAGGTACACCACCAGGGCTACACAACACATACACACCATGGCCATCTGACTCATCGCCTACACTGATGTTGCCAGGAAATACGTTGCATTGCACAGACCCAACACCTATTCACAGTCTGTGTTAACTAGCCCACTGGTGCAGTAAGCAAATGTCAGTCAGATGTGTGATCACAGACAACGCACATCACAAAGTGAAGCACAGGTTTATTACACATTTGCAACATGTTGTAACCACCACAGATGCAAGGTAATCCCACCTGGCAGCGGGCACACAGTCAACAAGTGTAGAAGGAAGGAAGTCCATGGGTGTGGTGCACATCACCTGTAGGGACACGACAGCTACCACCCGGGAAGTCAAATCACGGTGTTGGGGATCACAGTTGACCAAACGACTCTGAAAGTACCCTGTGAAGGACAGAAATGACACACAGTCAAAAGCACTGAAGAACAGGACAGAACTGCAATACTCATGCCCAATACATGTCACAAGATACCCACCCAGAACCAAGTTAGCATGTCAACACTGTTGGGGAGTACAGACTACCTGTAAGGACACATCGCTACACGCATACAGTCATGTAGCCCATGGACACACTCAAACAGCACCAGAGCACCACAAACACATATCATGCAAACTCACATCATTGACATGACATCTCTGGATACTCACATTCAGCTGAAGAAGTTGGTGATGAGCTGTGTGCGGACATCACCATCATCATCATCACTGGCATCGTGGTCCAGGCCAGGATCCTCCACAGGTGGCGGACGTTGGTCATCGTCATCCAGGATGAGAGGCAACTCCTTCCGCACTGCCAGGTTGTGTAGCATGCAGCAGACAATGACAATCTTGCACACCTTTGCTGGGGCATATGGGAGGGACCCTCCTGTCTTGTCGAGGCAGCGGAAGCGGCTCTTCAGGAGACCAAATGTCCACTCAATCACTCTCCTGGTCCGACCATGTGCCTCATTGTAGCGCATCTGGGCTGGTGTCACAGGGTTCCTGAGGGGCGTCAGCAACCACGGCATGTTGGGGTATCCGGATTCACCTACATACAGACAATTGCACATTAGCAGAGTTGGAAAAGAGGGTGGAACACTACATAGCAGAACACACACAATGGTACAAAGTCAGTACACACCAACAAGCCAGGCACACTGGCTCCGCATCTGTGACATCATCCTCGGGATGCGACTACTCCTCATCACGTAGGCATCGTGTGCAGAACCAGGGAAACGGGCACACACGTGTGAGATGCTCATATCTGCAAGACAGACCACCAGTGCATTGACCGAGTGGTAGTGTTTGCGGTTCCTGTATGCCTGCTCTTGGGCCTGTGGTGGTACCAAAGCCACATGTGTCCCATCAATGGAGCCAATGACATGCAGCATCCTCCCCAGGGCATAGAAGTCACACTTCACGCCAGTGAGTCGTTGGAGTCTAGGGAAATAGATGTACTGGTTCAGGTATATCAACATAGCCTCCAAAACATCCCGGAGCACACGGCTGAACATGGTCTGTGACATCCCACCAGCAGTCGCCAGAGTGTGTTGAAAGGTACCAGTGGCAAAGAAGTGTAGGGCTGCCATCACCTTCACCTTGGGGGTCAGCGCTGTAGGGTACGGCCGGCCAGGTTGCAAATGTGGTGCCAAGCGCACTGCCAAATCCTCAATCAGCTGCCTGGTGAAGCGGTACCGTCGGATGCTGTCACGTTCCACCATCGTTGCCAGGTCAGGGAATGGTCTAAGGACAGCTGGTGCCCTGCAGTGCATAGGTGAAGAAAGCAAGATTGTCAGTCACCCCACATATGTGGCATTGAACACACTCAACATCACATGATACATCATTATGAGGCACAAGTACATGATGTGTGCAGTTCCGTAAGGATATGTATGACACATACATGGCCAACATCTAACATCACAGTTCAACAAGTGGCATCAATAAGTCCCAGGTCGTGCCATTGGATATCATGAGGCCGTGTCACAGTTCCCATCTCCTGCTGCCACGTTACAAACACACCCCACAGTGACATGTGAGGACAGATGTGCCCCAGGCATCACAGCTCAATGACAGGTAGATTCCCAGGGACCCTGTATTGCCACATGGACACTGGCATGACATGGTGTATCATGTATACACCACAGCAAAACAACCATGAGCCCCACAGCTAGTGGTCCCTGTTGCCTCGGCAGGACAGACATGGACGTCTGTGACACACACACGCACAACATCAAAGTCCATGCACAAACAACGTGGATGTGGAGACTGCCTCCCATTGTGCACATGAAATCAGAGACATTGTAAACACAACATGCACACAGACTGTGGAGGACCATCACCATTGTGCCAATGGGTCACCCTGGGTTAAACATACCGTCCCACATGGGACTCAGTGGGTATGTGACATGATATACACATACACCACCGTGAAATGTGACCATGCCACATGCTCAGATATGAACAGTTGCACATCACAGTGGTCATGTACACGAAACACCAAGGATTCTGTCCCCATGAACACGTGCACAGCCTGGGGGTGGCTGCCCCCAAGTGACACCCACAGAACAACATGTTCACCCCCATACACGGAATAGGTAATGCAACCTTACATGCCGTAGGATACAGTTTGGACAGGCTGTGGTGTTGTAGGTGTGCCCCTCACTCCCTGGGTAGTATATGTGGCTGGCATATGTTCACCTGTGACAGGCATGGTGACATATGCCAGTGACTTGTACAGGGACGCGTTGGACAGCAATGGACCGATCAGTGCGCACACATTGGCCATTGCATTCAATGTGCGCTGGTACGCGTTGTATTCGCAATACGCGTTGGACAGCAATGGACCGATCAGTGCACACACATTGGCCATTGCATTCAATGGGCGCTGGTACGCGTTGTATTCGCAATACGCGTTGGACAGCAATGGACCGATCAGTGCGCACACATTGGCCATTGCATTCAATGTGCGCTGGTACGCGTTGTATTCGCAATACGCGTTGGACAGCAATGGACCGATCAGTGTGCACACATTGGCCATTGCATTCAATGTGCGCTGGTACGCGTTGTATTCGCAATACGCGTTGGACAGCAATGGACCGATCAGTGCGCACACATTGGCCATTGCATTCAATGTGCACTGGTACGCGTTGTATTCGCAATACGCGTTGGACAGCAATGGACCGATCAGTGCGCACACATTGGCCATTGCATTCAATGTGCGCTGGTACGCATTGTATTTGCAATACGCGTTGGACAGCAATGGACCGATCAGTGCGCACACATTGGCCATTGCATTCAATGTGCGCTGGTACGTGTTGTATTCGCAATACGCATTGGACAGCAATGGACCGATCAGTGCGCACACATTGGCCATTGCATTCAATGTGTGCTGGTACGCGTTGTATCCTAGGTACGCGTTGAACAGCAATGGTCTGATCGGTGTGCCCGGCCGGCCCATTGCATTCAACGTGTGCGGGTACGCGTTGTATCCTAGGTACGCGTTGAACAGCAATGGTCTGATCGGTGTGCCCGGCCGGCCCATTGCATTCAACGTGTGCGGGTACGCGTTGTAGCCTAGGTACGCGATGAACAGCAATGGTCCGATCGGTGTGCCCGGCTGGCCCATTGCATTCAATGTGTGCGGGTACGCATTGTAACCTAGGTACGCGATGAACAGCAATGGACCGATCGGTGTGCCCGGCCGGCCCATTGCATTCAGTGTGTGCGGGTACGCGTTGTATCCTAGGTACGCGATGAACAGCAATGGACCGATCGGTGTGCCCGCCCGGCCCATTGCATTCAATGTGTGCGGGTACGCGTTGTATCCTAGGTACGCGTTGAACAGCAATGGTCCGATCGGTGCGCACCCATTGGCTATGGCCTGGCCTGGCAACGGACGCGTTTTCAAAATTTGAACGAGTCTGATGCTGTAAATTCAGTTGGTCACCCACAACAATGTTGCAATTTCATAGGTGTCATGAAGTTGAACATTTGAAGGATGCTGGGGGCGTGTGTAAGTGGTGCAATTCCATGGATTGGCCAGATTTAGAAGATGCAAACGACTTGGACCTATCACTTTGGACACATGGGACAGTATCTGCCTCTGCAGCACACATATAATGCTGGCTGTTCCCCTGAGAGCTCACTTGCCTGCACTACATGCTCCAGGACGACATCTGCCACTACACTGCTGCTGTGTCTGCACCCTCTGGACCCTGCAATGGCACGTACTGTGGAGAGAGCCCCAGCCTTCAGCACTGAGGAGAACCAGGCCCTGCTGGACAACCTCCTTCAACAGTACAGCAAGCTGTATGGGAAAGCAGGGGAGCAGGTGAGTGTTCTGTCCACTGCCTTTCTAAATGTGCATGTTGTCTGACTAGCAAGACTAACAGTCTGCACGCCACTGGCTAGCAGGCTCACTGAGTAGTTGTCACCCCCCATAGTGTGTAGTTACATGCACTGGACAGGTATAGTGCAGTGACAGTGCATTTAAACAAGGTTTTACTTCCCAGGCAATGATACCATGTAGTAACTGCTGGCATACTGTCCATGGCCATCGTTGCACTGCCTGTGTACATCATGTGCCCCTGTGATTGAGACATGTATATACAACTGTGTAATGCACGGATATGTTGCATGTGGAGTAATGGCATTCTCACTTTGTCATCCTCACAGGTTGATGCCCACCAGAAGCAGCAGATATGGCTGACCATCGTCCGGGCAGTGAGATCCGTGGGGGTCTACAAGCGCCGGATCCGCAACTGCCAGAAGAGGTGGCAGGACCTTCGGGCTGGACCCGGAGGATCGCACGGGTCCAGCTGAAGGTGTCGCCTCCTCACAGGAGGGGCGGACACCGGACCCTGACCTCCCACATGCTGAGGATCCTGGCGGTGGTCTTCCCTGATCTGGATGGGCAGCTGAAGGCCAGAGAGCAGCAAGGAGGGGGTGAGTCCATGACTGCATTGTGAACTATGTCTGCCATGCTATGTGCCCTCCTCTGGCCTGGTTAAACATCCACAGTACATCAGTCATGTGGTCCAGGACCATGTCCCTCTATTGTGCACTGCCCACTCCTCATCTGATACCCTGGTGTGGCCCTTACAGTCAGGGAATTGTGTCACTTGGGTACTGTGTCCTTGCAGTTTGCTTGACTCAAGGTGGGGGACAGCATCTGTTTCCCTAACTCTGTGGTGGGCATCATGGGTGGGTCCATTGCTTACACAATGGCTGTGTTCTGACATGTAATCTGCGTGTTACTTTGATATGTGGTCCAATTGCAGAGCTGATCCACCACATGTGCCTGGGGTATCTGGCACACACCCATGCTGCGGGTGGGAACAATGTTTGGGCCCCAGGAGTGTGTATATTACGTGTGTCACACATACTTAGCCAGCTGCCTACTGTCCAGGGCTCATCCCTCATTCATGTGGGGCAGGACAGTCATGCCTACTCCAGGCCATACAATACACTCTGTACTCCCACTCCCGTGTATCAGCTGACACGTTGTGCTCAGTGATTTGTCCCCTCAGGTGTCTGCCTCTGTGTCAGTGTGCTGTGGCTTCGTTGTCAGGTCTGCTGGGGTGTTTCTCGGTTGGGGCTCCGCATGCCACCGGAGATGTGACCATGGGGGACGATACTTGTGTGACACATAGGTGTTTGATCACCTGACCGTGCAGACTGGGGTATGCGAATGTGAAGTTCAGGCAGCTGTTTCCCATTCACAGCAAAATTTGAGGTGCTCAGGTGCAGAGGGTAGTGTTACAGGTCTCCCATATGTCCAATGGGTATGACCTGGACAGATGAGGGTTCAGATGATGTGGTGTGTGGGGGATGTACATGTGCACTTGTTCAGCTCCAGGACTTGCATTCCCCATGACCTACTATTGTGACACAGTGCAGAGTGTTGTTGTATGGCTGCCCTGCCCATGTGACTGGAGACAGTGATGTATGACTTAGCAGGCATGCCTGTGCCATGGCATGTGACTTCCTATTAGTGATCCTGCAGGGGAGTGACATGTGCTACATGCACACCATTGTGGCAATGGCTATCAGGACATGGGTGCATCATGTTGTCTGTCGCTGGTATGCATCACATGCATTTCCTATTTGACTCTGGGCATCCCTTTCATCCGGACACCTGTACTGACTCAGTGGCAAGAGTTGTGATGTGTGCATGTCCACATGCTTCACCGGGTTCTCTGCACTGTCCATATACTGTGTAGGTGGTGCATGTGTCCACACTGGGGTATTGCCATCCAACAGACAGCAGACAGATGGGTGCAAGGCCAGGTGGGATGTGAGTGCCATGGTTGACCATCAGACTGACAATTGACTTCTCCTGTTCTGTTTGGGCACTTTTAGCAATGTTCAACTAAGGATGCCAGGGCTTGCTCTGTAATGTGCTGTACTTACTGTGGTGTGTGCGTTCGGTGCAGGTGACTGATGTCTGTCTGTTTCCCTATTGATTGCAGAAACATCCACGGCCACAGGAGGGGACAGCTCCACGGACCAGGAGGAGCCGCAGAGCCAGACTGGGTCAGCAGCCGAGGAGTGGTCGGAGGGACCCAGTGGCATGGAGGGCGAGGGGAGCCACACCGAGGAGTCCTCAGCACCATCCACCTCAGCTGAGGACCACAGCAGCTCGGACGATGACTCCCTTATGGAGGCGGGTGTCAGCAGCCACCACACCCCAGCTAGTGTTGCTGTCCCCGCCACCACCACCGCCCTCCCGTCGGCTCCCATTCCCGAGGTCCGTGGAGGCTCCCATGTTCGGGAGCGTGTCTCCTTCGGGCCAGGCTCTGCACCCCCTGCCCCTGTGTCCCCTGCTGCCCTGAGTGAGGAGTCTGTGTACCTCCTCCGCCAGCTCCATGTAGGAAAGACAGCGATGCTGAGTGTCCTCCATGCACACACCACTCTGTTGACTCAGCTGGTGTCGTTCATGGAGGGCATCTCATCGGGCATGTCTGACCTACAGAGGGGCAATAGGTCCATGGACTCCTCCCTCACGGCAGCAGTGTCCCTCCTCCGACAGTCCCTCACCCCTCCTGCCTCTGCCCCATCCACACTCCCCAGCACCTTACCTGTCCCAAGCACACACACACTGGCACACACCAGCACAGACACGTGCAGCACACAGACACACACGCCACGAACAAGACGCACACGCACGCACCGTCAGGGGACTGAAACCACACTCACAGGGGATGGGGCACAGGCACACACACACGCATCCACAAGCACTGCGCAGTCCTCAGTTGCCTCTCCCTCCAAAGACCCCTCCCTTGCCTCACCTGCAACCTCAAAGACACAGCGGCTCTTCCTCTGTGACCTTGGCCTCTTCCCCTCCGATCCAGCTGATCCAGCATTCAGGGGGAAGAGGAAGCCCACCCACACGGAGCGGAGTGCCCCTGGCCTCCGGACACCCTCCCCAGGCGCAGACCGACTGAGGCCCCCACCCGCAAGTCCCCCGGTCCCGGAAGAGCAAGACCCCGCCGCCGCCCTGCAGCTCAGGCACCAAGTCTCCTTCCGCCATCCCTCAGGCCCCCACTCCACAGGTGCCCCCACCACACCCTGCCCCAGGTTCCCCCACCCACAGATACACCATCCCCAGAAGGTTCAGGCCTTCTCCCCTGCCACTTGCTCTTCCGGCCCCACCCCCCGCTGCGCTTGTCTGTACCACTGATGTGGTGAGGGTGTCCTCCCCCTCTGTCCTGCCCACCTTACCTGATCCCCATTCTCCTCCCCTGGAGGTAGGCACTGCAGTGGAGTCCACTACCACCCTATCTGACTTGGGCACTGCAGTGGCGAAGCTGTCCACTCCATCTGCAGGGTCCACTGCAGTCGTGCCGGCACCCACAACATCTGAGTCATGCCCCCCAGTTGTGCCGGCACACACCATGTCAGACACCTCCACTGCAGTTGTCAGTGGCTCTCCAGCACCCACCACCTCTTCCCTGCCTCCTCCTGGTGAGCCCTGATCCTGTCCCTGCGGTGCCTGGCCTGCCCCCTTGTATGCCCCTCCTAGGGGATTGTCCCTGGTTTTTGTCAGTGCAGGCATGCGTAGGGTGGAATCTGCCACTGTCACCCACTTTTGACTTTAATGATGGACTGGCCGTTGGCCTTTGTTTATTTTCTACCTGACTTCTACTTTTGATGCCACATATGCTGAATAAAGCAACTTTCTGTTCTCTAGTGCTTTTGCTTCTGATGTACATGATGTTGATGATGCTAACCATGCCCTTGCTGCAGTGATGTTGATATTTGGTCTCATGACAATGAAGTGTTACTGTGCAGGAACCCATGTGGTCCAGGGGGACAGTGTCCTATCCTGTGGTGTATCCATGTCATCCTTAGCAGCATCTGAGGGTGTCATGTTTTCAATATTTGGCAATGGGATTCCCTACTTACATTAGCAATGTCACATCTGTGGGTTCCACCCCTGCACATCTGTTGTGTTTGCCATTGTTCAATTAGTCTACTTCCCTGACCGTGTGGCCATCTCCACTGGACATGCAGTTTTGGGCATCAATGGGGAAGGACTCATCTGTGTTGTCAGTGCAACTTGCTATAGATGTGTGTTGGATCTGTGCTGATGATTTCATTGATACTCCCATGACCAGGCTGATGTGACGGGAGCCTTCATTTGGTGCTAATTGTTGACTGTGTGACCAAGTGTTCTGCTGACATGATGGAGCCCTACTGATGCGACATATGGCACAGCTTTCCTCACACAGGAGTGGAGTCCCCTCATGGCAGTGTGTACTCCTGTGACATCGCCTTCGCCCAAGGTGTGTGTTGTATGAGCATGTCTGTGTGTTCACTTCCATGTTGCTGTGCATGCTAGGATCCCTAGTGATGTTCCTGTTTGTGATGCCTGCTGAGTTGAGCTATGTTCCCCCAAAGTCTTCTCCCTGGGTTCTCTGTGATGTGGGTGCATGGCACATTACTGGTCATCAGGGTGTCACCCATAGGTGTGTTTGCTGTCAGGGCTGAGTTTGTGGGCAGACGCAGATGGGTCACAGTCAGGATTCGCCTTGGCACTTGTTGTTTACACCTGTCATGTGATTTCCGGTTTGTGTTAGCTTTCATTGGTTGTGACACGTTGTGTGTGTGACTGCTGGCACTCCTCAGGGTCAGGGCTGCAATGTTGGTAGTTGTCTATATGTGTTCTTTGTGGGTGACTTTGGCTTCTTCATTGGTGTGTGACTGTGGCTGGGATCCCATTGGTTGGTGTGGTATTGCCGTCATGTCCATGTACAGCGTAGTGTGCAGTGTGTCAGACATTCAGGAGTCTGTTAAGTGGCCATGTGTGATGTGTTTCTGCCCCTTGGTTCCCACCACCCCCCCTGGGATTGTCATGGGTGCATGTGCAATGTCACCAGTGCATGTGAGCTTCACTGCTGCACATTGTTGGAGGTCGAGTTGTGTGGTGTTGAGTGTGTGCAGATGAGAGTTGTTGCCCGGCTAGACCCCCGCCTCCATGTTGGCCTTGGCTTACTGGCCGTGCTGATTGATTTGTGCTTGTGTAGGTGTGATGGTAGTTTGTTGCTCAGGACACATGACTGTGGTTCACAGTGTGAACGACATCTAGCTTGGTCATCACAGTGGGATTGTAATGCAGCCCAGGGTCACCACATTGTGGGGACCCTAGGGGTAGTGCTGTGGTGTCTCTGTGTCTTGCTGTGTCAGTTGCTGTTCCTACATGCTTGTGTGACATGTGTGATTTGTGCTCCCTCTCATCTGACAATGCCTGATTGCCCACATAGGGGATTTGGATCCATGAGTTACCTTTGTGTGGCACTGTATGCACGTCTGTGTAATTGGTATTCAGGCCTCCTCATGTGTTGTGTGGTTGCCTGGGGACACTGGTACCCCCCCTCACCTGTTGTGTTTGATGTGCAGTGTGGGTCTGCCTGTTTGTGTTTGTGCATCTGCACCACTGCCTTGGCATATCTTTAGTGTGCCATTGGCTGTATGTTGTTTGGTGTGTTTGCCCTGCTGTCCCTGGGACTCCTAGGTCATCAGTCAGCACTATGATCATTGTTTGTGTGGCCCATTGCTGCCATGGTATGGTATCTGTTCACCTCACATCTACAGTCTCCACAGGGTATCTGAATTTGTGTGCCCATTGGTGCAAATATGTGGGTCTGCATTCAGATGGTCACTTCTGTCATTGTGTCATTGATGAATGTTGACAGTGTCAGCCCCCATGGGTGATATTTGTCTGCACATGGCCAAAGGTATGTCTTATTTGCACTGCACTGTTTGCCTCCCCCAATCTATGTTGCTATGGGACACAAGCACTACTTTGCCACTGATGTGTTTGTTGTTCTGTGACCAGGAATCATCCATGCAGTTTGGCAGTTGCAGCTTTTTCTTTGTCAACACTTACATTTTGGGCACTGTGATGATGGGGGTTTGGACCCCATTGCCACAATGTTCAAAATGTGCTTCAGCTATGGACCCCACACTTACATTTTGGGCACTGTGATGATGGGGGTTTGGACCCCATTGCCACAATGTTCAAAATGTGCTTCAGGTATGGACCCCACACTTACATTTTGGGCACTGTGATGATGGGGGTTTGGACCCCTTTGCCACAATGGTCATGGCCTGCTTGCATTGTGGGGGCCACACACATTTATGTGTGGCACATGTGAAAGGGGGTCACACTGTAGGTTCAAAGTCATGTTCAGTGTTGTAGGCATTTGACACAGTCTACACACGCTTGTCATGGTGTTGGGGGGGATGTCTTTATGTTGCATTCTTTATGTTGGTGTGTGCTTGTGGTGTCATGTATTAGCCATCCTGTGAGTGGGGGTGTTGGTGGTGGTAGTCATCCAGCCCCACATGGGTGGAGGTGGTAGTAGTGGTAGGCATCTGGCACCCCCTGGTAGAGGTGGTAGTAGTGGTAGGCATCTGGCACCCCCTGGGTAGAGGTGGTAGTAGTGACAGGCATCCAGCCCCCCATGGGTAGAGGTGGTAGTAGTGGTAGGCATCTGGCACCCCCTGGGTAGAGGTGGTAGTAGTGGTAGGCATCTAGCACTCCCTGGGTAAGGGTGGTAGTAGTGGTAGGCATCTGGCACCCCCTGGGTAGAGGTGGTAGTAGTGGTAGGCATCTGGCACCCCCTGGGTAAGGGTGGTAGTAGTGGTAGGCATCTGGCACCCCCTGGGTAGAGGTGGTAGTAGTGGTAGGTATCTGGCACCCCTGGGTAGAGGTGGTAGTAGTGGTAGGCATCTGGCACCCCCTGGGTAGAGGTGGTAGTAGTGACAGGCATCCAGCCCCCATGGGTAGAGGTGGTAGTAGTGACAGGCATCCAGCCCCCCATGGGTAGAGGTGGTAGTAGTGGTAGGCATCTGGCACCCCCTGGGTAGAGGTAGTAGTAGTGGTAGGCATCTGGCACCCCCTGGGTAGAGGTGGTAGTAGTGACAGGCATCCAGCCCCCCATGGGTAGAGGTGGTAGTAGTGGTAGGCATCTGGCACCCCTGGGTAGAGGTGGTAGTAGTGGTAGGCATCTGGCACCCCCTGGGTACAGGTGGTAGTAGTGACAGGCATCCAGCCCCCATGGGTAGAGGTGGTAGTAGTGGTAGGCATCTGGCACCCCTGGGTAGAGGTGGTAGTAGTGACAGGCATCCAGCCCCCCATGGGTAGAGGTGGTAGTAGTGACAGGCATCTGGCACCCCCTGGGTAGAGGTGGTAGTAGTGGTAGGCATATGGCACCCCCTGGGTAAGGGTGGTAGTAGTGACAGGCATCCAGCTCCCCATGGGTAGAGGTTGTAGTAGCGACAGGCATCCAGCCCCCATGGGTAGAGGTGGTAGTAGTGGTAGGCATCTGGCACCCCTGGGTAGGGGTGGTAGTAGTGACAGGCATCCGGGCCCCTATGTGTATATGTGGCATTGGTGATGGGCATCCCGCCCCTATGGTGCTGCTGTTTCTGGTGTAAGTAATTTCTGCATCCCTCTGTGTGTGTGTGTGATATGTCGGGTACGTGTAGTTTGTTTTTGTGGTTGGTGTCTGACTTACCTTCTGCGCCGTACGCGTCCGTGCCTGTTCCGGTAGTAGATGTAGAATATTGGTAGGATCGGAACGATGGGATTCATGGTTGGTTCGTCTCGTTCGTCTTTGTCGTTGCTTCGCCTCGTCCTCGTCGCTTGCGTGTTCGTCTCGTAGCCGTGGATCGTGTTGTGGGGCGAATCGGAGCTTATGTGCGCCTGTCCCGGATGCTTTGATGTGCCGTGCGTGGCGACGGGTTCCACGCGTACGGGAAGCGCATCGTACTTGTCCGGACGGACGGGGCTGCATTTTGGCTTCCGTGCGACTCGATTCTGCGTTTACGGATGCGGCTTGGTCGGGGAACAGGACCTGGATTGGGTGAGTACGACTGGGTCGGAATCTGTGCTGTTGTGCGCATCGTACTTGTTCGTTCGGATTAATGTGCGGATCGGTCGGGAAACAGGCATTCGCATGGCTTTTTTCCCGACCGAATGGCGTTAGGTGCGCCTCCGACCAAGATCGGAATCGGCCCCTAAGTTGTATACTCCAGGTGTTCAACTCACACTCAGACGCTCATCATTGCATACACCTTTTCATTTCTGTCAAAGCTGGGTGGGTGGCCTTCTCCCTCTCATGAGTGCCCTCACTGTGCTATTATTTTTTTAATTTCCATAGCCAATCGATGTTCATCAGAAAAATGTCCATCTAGATGTTGGACAAATAGAAGCTTGCAGCCACAAAATCCAGCTCCCTATCCTCAGTTAACTTTACCTTTATTCGGTTTGTTTTGCTTCGACACATCTTAATCAGAAGGATTGAACGCTCTTTTAAGTTGTTCTGAGAGTATAGCCTGTGACCTGTTACCTGAGCACCCACGCACCCCACTCATGCACTCAAGTGAAAGACCTCACATTGTTCCTTTATTGCCTTGTTTGTTCCAGGAGTAAAGATGTTGACTTGTGTTTCAAAAGCTTTGAAGCATTGTTACAGGCTCGAATGACCTGTTCGCCTCCTCTCAATGTCCCTGCCTTCTCTCAGTAAACCTCCTCTCAATACTCCCAACTTCCCTGAGTGACACGCTTTCTGCCTTACAATTTACATGGGTGTAAATGACATCAATAGAAATTACACATAGAACCGGTTGGGGTCAGCACTGCGGAGTTAGGTCTAGGTCACCCTTTAGGCTTTTAGACCATCTGTAAAACTAGAGCGCTTCCACAAGAATCTAGAAATAGGCCTACTGTCAGGGGCACAGCTATCAATCGTTAAGCAAGTTCAGTGGCAACAAGGCTGAGCATTGTGTGCGGCCCATTTCACTCCCATTAGTGACAATTTCTTGCTACCACGTCGAGGGATGGAGTCTCACTTTCATTGCTAGAATAGGCACCCATGGGGCCTTTACAACACCACTATTTGTTATACTGTGTGTGTCTGCCCCTCAAGTGCATCCTGTGGAGGGCAGCCATTTTCAGATGAACCATCCAGGTTGGTGAGGCATAGTGATAGATGTGACCCCTTATGTCATTTTGGTTCATAGAATTGTGGGCTCTGCTTACTTCTTTACAATGTGATACACGGAGCTCTCTGCCTTGATCACAAACATACTGCTGTTTCAAAACGTATTTATTTCCCTCTTTTGTAGTGGCTTGGACAGATAATTTGTTCCTGTCCGCAGAAGAGAATCATGGTATGATGGGGGAAATAATAGGAACATGGAAGAAATACACTTTTCTGTAGCAAAGCAACCCTCATTGCAGAAAATCTGACACGGGCAAGATCAATAGAGCAGCTCACAGTTGTGCAGACTAGACTGGCTTTATATTTTTTCGCTTCCAAAGGTTCTCCTAAAAGCAATTTATATCATACCAAGAAGGCGCGAGCCACGTTCTGTTATCAAATGTACTTATCTGTAAACTGAAAGTATAACGGAAAGTGTCCCTGTAAAATCATAAAATATATGAAGTGAAAAAATGGGCCTGGGCCTTACCGGCTGGAGGTGAACTGCTCGAGTTCACATAACACCGTCCTCACACCGTCACGAAGTCCCACTCCTGACAGCAACCTGTTGTGCCCATGGACTAGCTGCTGCAGCCTCCCAGCAGTAATTTATACTGCTGCCTCGACAACCAGCAAACATGCAGTCAGTCACGCTGCGCAGCAGTATTTAAGAAATGGCGTCCAGTGATGTCCATAATGACCTGGATTAACTGACGCGCGGGAGGCAGCCTCACTCACTACAGGTCGAGTCTGCGCAGACTCGATCCTTGGCTTCCTGACTACCACACCCTTTCCCAAATCGTCACAGGGGGGGTCCCGCCCACACCCTGTAATTAGTTGGGAAAGGGTGGGGTGACAAGGCTCCTCACTCTGTGATTGATGTGGAGGTTTTGTTATCTCGGGCTTGCATTTAAAACGCCTGGGGCAAACTTTACCTCCAATATGAGTTCAGGGACAACAGGAAGGGCTCTTTGTTGGTACCGTGTAATATAGTTTTCAGATGTGTTAGGCTTATGCTGGTGGTTTCTCTGAGATTAGCGTTAAAATGACCAACACCAATAGATGGGATTTGAGTTTATTTACAATTGAGGCTTTACATCAGAGTGCTGGTTATAACTAATAAAGTCCGCTGTATCGCCTTTTAAGAATTAAGCATACTAGCCATCGCGAGGGAAAAGAAAGGAACTATAAGGTGTTAATAGTTCAGGCTTCGCTTTACCTTGAAGGGTAAAACCCAACAGTCAGCAGTACCATTTATATAGAATGGGGTATAGTAATTCATATCAGATGCAAGATAAGCCTTGTTACACCCAGAAGGTTCAAAATTTTATAGTCAGCAGCACCGTTCACTAAGAATATGGCAAAGTAATTCAGATGAGATGTAAGATAGGATAGTCAGGTAGTGTGATATGTCAAGGTGGTACTGGGCAAGTGTCTCTCCTCCCAGACACAGGAGCAGTGTCATATTAGACTTTCCCATTTGGTCAAATTTGATATTAATTTAAAGGTAGCTCTAATTGAAAGTGACCGTTAAGGTGGCGATTAACTTAATGTTTTTTGCACAAGATGCTACACACCAGAACGAAGGTGTATAGTAAAGCAATCACATTTATCATGCCTTCAAGATAGACATGTAACCATCTAGAGAGGGAAAAATATACCTCTTCATCTCTGACAAAAGATAAAAAAGTTAAAGTGCCAGATATGTGCGACACTAAATCATAATAATTAACATCTTTTCTTTGGGTTTACAGTCACAGAATTAGAAGATTTCTGGCTGTACAAATGCGGGTACGATGTGGGCCGACTAAAACAGATAAATTCAGTACCTACAATTGAAAAAATAAAGGGTTAGTATTGCATTCTATGCGATTACTATTATCTACATTCAAAATCAGGTGCCCTTATAGTTGTTCATCACCTGTTTCTCCCCCACAATTTCTCTTTTTTATTTCTTTTACCTTTTAGACTACAACTCAAAGTTCCTTTTTTTGTTTTCATTTGGATCGAGTTCAGTCCTATCATTAAGTAAGAAAAGGAATAGTTCATTCCCCTAGGAAGATCAGCCATATAGGTTCCACAGGAAAGATCCACAACTCTCAGAATGATAATGAAAACAAATAAAGGTATTATATTAATTTGTAGACTAATAAGATATATGTTAGATAAAAATATTCATCACCTACAGGCTAGAAAATAATAATTGTTTATTTTTTAAACAGTATAAATAAAAGAGCTGCCGCAGATAATCCATAATAAATCGGGATGAGCGGGGCACATCCTCATTGTGCCTGAACCAAAGGTATATCCATAATAAGATTATATATTTTTTAAGCCTGGTATAAATAAAGGTCTGGTGAAGGAACTTGCACTATGATGTTAATATTTCACTTAGTGATTGTCTTATGTTTTTTGTGTACGTAATTTTAAACAAAACTGAGTACACAAAATGCACTTGGGTATTAGGTTACTATTCTTGGGCCATTACTCCTTTGGCCATCACACTTGGTGCTTTTGTACACTATTTCATTCTCATTCATGTTACTGTGTTAACTAGATATAGCCTCTCATGAGTAATTAATTTTAATTTTAAGTTCACAGCAGAACTAGTTTTAGGAAATATTATCAAACAGGCATACTAACAACATACTATATTGTTGTCTATTTCTCCTTTTAAGAACCTGTGACGGAGTCCTGACGAAGGCCTAAGCTGAAACGCGCGTAGTTAGATCTGAAACCGCCAGTCTCCTTATGCCATTATAATGATGGATGCCTATTGAATATATTACATGCATAATCTATTGCATAATTTAAGAACGTAATTGCTTTCAAAGTTTATATTTTAGTAGGGTTTAAGTTTTTGTCTATAGAATTAGATCACTTGACAATTCTGTTCCCTGCTATTATTAAAAGAAGGTAGAAATAAGACAACTATGAAATGTGGATGCAATTATCAGTTTTGTCTGTATGTACACTAAATAATGTGTTTTTAACAAGAGATAATAATTGAAATGGAGGAAAAAAAATGTTATGTAAAAAATAAGTAGATGTTTATATCATTATAACTAAGTGAAAAGACCAAAAATAAAAGAAATCTAAAGAATATTGGTGTGTCAAGTGTTCAACACATGTTGTAATTCCTAGATTATCTGGTGTTGATATGCCTGTTATGTGTTGATTGCACCTTGCCTAGGTGCTCCCCTTTTCTTCCCCCTCTTTGTATTTCCCTGACGAGGCATTTATCTCATATTCAGGGGCCCCTTTTCCTTTCCAATACAAAAAATGGGCCTGGGCCTTACCGGCTGGAGGTGAACTGCTCGAGTTCACATAACACCGTCCTCACACCGTCACGAAGTCCCACTCCTGACAGCAACCTGTTGTGCCCATGGACTAGCTGCTGCAGCTTCCCAGCAGTAATTTATACTGCTGCCTCGACAACCAGCAAACATGCAGTCAGTCACGCTGCGCAGCAGTATTTAAGAAATGGCGTCCAGTGATGTCCATAATGACCTGGATTAACTGACGCGCGGGAAGCAGCCTCACTCACTACAGGTCGAGTCTGCGCAGACTCGATCCTTGGCTTCCTGACTACCACACCCTTTCCCAAATCGTCACAGGGGGGGTCCCGCCCACACCCTGTAATTAGTTGGGAAAGGGTGGGGTGACAAGGCTCCTCACTCTGTGATTGATGTGGAGGTTTTGTTATCTCGGGCTTGCATTTAAAACGCCTGGGGCAAACTTTACCTCCACGCCATCAGGGGGTGGAGACTGGGCTTTGAATCCAAGTGTTTTCCGAGCTGATGACCTCACAGGCTTCAGGGCTGTGAGGTTGTCAGCCGGCAAACACTTTAGACTTCTTTCAGCCCGCCTGAGGAGAAAACAAGCAATCACGTGATCCCGATGACTGTGTCCACAATGCTTATTGGACAACGCCGGTGTCGATGGTGAGTAGTGCAGACAGTGTCTGCCCGACAGTGCTCCGTGTTCATAATAAAATGATAAGTTATATTACAAAAAGGGGGCATTTTTTAAAAAATGAAAACAAAATGAGCATTCAGCATTATTATTGCTGTATGTAACGGGGCGGAGCCCCGACGCCCGTAAAGAGAAACCGCCACTGCACCTGAGCCTGCCAAAGTTGTTCAAGTAGATGATCTACGCACTGAATTTGAGCAAGTCTTCACTGAGAAATTGGGTTGTCTGTCTGACTATACACATAAGATTATCCTGAAGCCGGATACCATCCCTGTCACGTGCAAGGTGCGTAGTGTACCTTTAGCCCTGAGGGACTCCATGCAGAAAGAGCTACAGAAGTTGCTAAAAGAAGGAATTATTGTTAAAACTGAGGCGAGTGATTGGCTAGCTCCCGTTGTGCTCGCCCGCAAAGCCTCTGGCGAGGTGAGGCTATGTGTGGACTTGCGTGCGCTCAATCGCGCTGTCATAGCCGACAAGTACCCTCTTCCAAATATTGCAGAGATGCTGACGCAATTAGGTGGGGCTGAGGTCTTCTCCACATTAGACCTCAGGGCCGCATACCACCAGATTAAGATTGACCCTGACTCTATGAACCTCACTGCGTTTGTAACACCCTTTGGCACGTACAAATTTACGAGACTTCCTTTCGGTTTGAATTCTGCAGCCTCTGTCTTCCAGAGAGCTATGGAAGACGTCCTGAATGGGCTGCCAGGTGTCAAGATTTACCAGGATGACGTGCTGGTACATGGGCCTTCTCAGAAGTTACATGATGAGAGACTCAAGGCGGTTCTGAAATGATTTAAGTCACATGGTTTGACTCTACGCGAGAACAAATGTAAATTTAACCTCACTGAAATTGACTACTTGGGGCATAAATTATCTAAGTAGGGTGTCAAACCTAAAGATCATTTAGTGAAAACCATAGAGAATCTTCCCATACCGCAATCCAGAGACGAGTTGGTCACCTTTCTTGGTATGGTCGAATATTATAATAAGTTTGTCCCACAGTTTGCTTCTCGTACTTTCACCCTTAGGGCTCTTCTCAAGAAGGGTGTGAGATTTGTCTGGTCACCGCTGTGTCAAGCAGAATTCGATGACATAAAAGCAGCTTTGAGTGGTGCGCCCTCTCTCCAGAGTTTTGACACCTCTGCACATTCCATACTTATCACCGATGCAAGCTCCAAAGGTCTTGGTGCTGTTCTTAAACAGGTGAAGAATGGACACGAGATCACGATCATGTTCTTGTCACGTGCACTGGTGGGGTCCGAGATGCAATACTCTGTCATAGAGAAAGAAACCCTTTGCATCTTTTGGGCCATTAAGAAATTTAAAAAAATTCTCTGGGGAAGTTCTTTCACAGTACAATCTGATCACAAACCTTTGAAAGACTTGTTCACAAAAAGGAGCCTTGATGCTGTTTCCTCAAGGATCGCCAGGTGGATTGTCGCACTCCAGGACTATGGTTTTATTGTACACCACATACCTGGGGCTCAGAACAAGGTTTCGGATTGTCTCTCCCGCCTTGTGCTGAACAACCCCGATCACACCTTTGACGCCTCAGGAAATTCATGGGAGGATGACAATTACAGGGTGTGCGAGGTCATGACTGGTGCCTTGAGTGAGAGAGAGTGAAAGTCTTCCATGGAAAGTGACCCTACGATTATCGAAGTCTGTAAGTTAGTGACTGAAGGTTGGGGGGGATAAGAACTCTTAATGAGGACACACAAAAGTTTTGGAACGTGTGTCATGAACTTTCTGTCTCCTCTGGTTTGCTCTGGAGGGGTACTAAGCTTGTTCCACCCCTCCCTGTGAGGCAAAAGATTGTTCAACAAGCCCATCAGGGGCACCAGGGCATCTCCAAGACCAAAGAAAGGATCCATTTACACTTCTGGTGGCCCGGAATTGATCTCATGGTCGAGCGCATGGTGAGAGATTGTTCTGAATGTAATGTCTCTGACAAAGTCTATAATACTAGAGTCCAACCTATGGTTGTGCGCGAGATCCCAGTTCGTTGTTGGCAAGAAGTGGCTTTGGATCTCCTGGGTCCCATTACTAGCAGCTCCGGCCAGTCCTATGTCCTAGTCTTAATAGACATGTTCTCCAGGTGGCCAGAGATTAAGATTACTCCCAGCATTGAGACTAAAGACATCACCAAGTTCCTAGATGAAGTCTTCTCCCGAGAGGGGCTCCCAGACTGCCTAGTTACCAACAATGGAGTCCAACTAGTCTCGAGGGAGATGGAGGACTATTTGACAGAAAGGGGAATCAGACACAAGTGGTGTGCCCTCTACCATCCCGAAACCAACGGGATGGTGGAAAGGTTCAACCGTGTTTTAAAAGAATCTATTCAACTGCCCAAAGCCCAAAGCAAAGACTGGAAGTCTGAGGTTGTGGAACGTGTGATGCTTTACCACCTCACACCTCACTCAACCACAAGTAAAGTTCCCTTTGAGCTTTTTCGTGGACAAAATTCCAGTACCCAGATGTTTCAAGCGTGGATGAGGGTCAAAAGTGCGAGTGTGGGTTTGGATGCTGGTTCTGGTGTGTCGACTCCTACCCCTAGTACAGATCCTGGTGCTGTGTCCTGGCAAAAAGGTCAGGATTTAAAGATTGCCAAAAGAAAGGAGTACTTTGACGCTAGACACGCTGTCTCTCACACTCGCGTGCGTGTGGGAGACAGAGTGCGTGAACGTCTTCCCCAGAGGTCTGTTGGAGTCTCAAAATTCTCCTCACCCTATGTGGTGAAGAAACTCTTTCAGAATGCGGTAAAGTTGAATGATGGCCGCATTTGGAGCTTGAACAGGATTGCTCCCATGCGCACTAAAATGCACTCAGGGTTAGTTGTTCCTAATATTCCTCCCAAAGATTTATCTACATTGCGAAGGAGTTCTCGCGCTGGAAGGATTCCGGCAAAACTGAGTGATTTTGTTCTTTGTTAATGCTTTCTAGGTTCTTTATTTGTTCTAATTTTTTTTCTTTCCTCCTTGTCCCACTCTTCCTTTCCTCCCAGTCTCGCTTCCTTCTCTCTGTGTGTAAAGGGGAAGGTGTGTAATGACCTGTGTGTCATTGTATTCTGTGCTCCACTCTTAGAGCATTGACCTGCATGTCATTATGTTCCATTCTAGAGTCTTGTTCGTGTTTGAGCATCATTAGAACTCCCACCGGCGAGTTCCTGCTGGCGCTTTGTGGGTAGGACGTTACATCTGTAGATTCCTGTTTCACTTCTAATAAATCATCTCCTGTTGAACATATCCAGTGTACCAGCTTTATTACATCTAGTTTTTTTCCTTGACAACAAACAGGGACATCCTGCCATCTCAAATAGTCTCACTGGTCATGTGAAAAAGGAGATCCTTCCGGCTTAACATCACAGGCACTCCCGCCAGCTGCACCTGACGAACCGGTGAGATTCTACTACTGTCTTTCACCCTGTTCACTAAAACAATCATAGTGCTGGCCCTTCACTGTAACACCTGCCAGCCCTGCACACCTATATATCCTTCGCGCATCCACCACAGTACGGCCTGACATGCTCCTCACCGCTGCTCTGTACTCCTCTCTTACAGGCTTGAAGTGTCCACAATGTGGCCCTCTGTGCTCATGAGAACACTGACACGTGCAGGAATGTGCTCGTGCACACGCATCCACAATACGGCCCTGTGTGCACATACCTGCTCCCCTTGCATGTACCGTTCTGCAGCCGTCAAGGCCGTTGCCCTGCCCCCACAAATACCGGCATGCACTGGAATGTGCTTGTGCTCTTTTAAGAATACATTCATTGCTCAACACTGCTCATGCTAAATGCACGCTCCATTGCCTCGCACTCTCCCTTGCCGCTATCTCCTTACTTCAGTCCAGACCTTTCGAATAATTTAATCACCACTCCGCAGCACTAGTATAAAGCTGTCAGTAAAACGGTCCACTCGTCCTGACATCATCTCC
The DNA here is from genome assembly GCA_963921515.1 of Calotriton arnoldi. Lineage (NCBI taxonomy): Eukaryota > Metazoa > Chordata > Amphibia > Caudata > Salamandridae > Calotriton > Calotriton arnoldi. Next base: position 36,768 of record CAWUFW010020127.1, read on the forward strand.
TGGTCCACAGAGCCCCACCTCGGCGCTGCCGCAGACACAGCTATCTGCCCACTCAAAAGGAGTTAGGGTTGGGCGTCTGTTGCCATTGAAACAATCCACACCCCACCAAATTCTTCTTGAAAGGTTTATTTAAACCAAGAACAAGTGTGAGACCAACCCTGGAAGAACAGGATAGCAACTGCCAGTGCTGGCTTAACATAGTGACATTGTCAACATTCTCTATTTCATGACATCACATTGCTATGCCACGGTAAACAAACTACCTTGAACCTTTACAAGATCAACTAGCATGCTGATATTATTATAAACATATAACAGTATCAAGGTATTTACTTGCAATGTGCTGAAATAGGCAAAAAAGTGTGTTACCAGTTACTGGAAGGGATGTAGAGGCCGAGCCATTGCACTGCTAAAACTATCTAGCAAGAATGATTCTTTTGCACATTATTATGATGAAAAACTAGGCTTTTACTATATAGCGCTAACTTTTTCTAGGACTTTGATGCTTTTACATGATTGTAACTGTTTGTTGAATCTAACAGAGCCTACTGTTATTTTAACTGGCTTATTTTTGTATATGGACGATAGTGTTTTATGAATTTTAAATACACTTTTATTGTATTTTTATGGTGGTTGCCCGCTTTTCTAAATTTTTTGCTTGCACTAACTCCAATGATTGAGTATACTTTTTATTATTTGCATTGACTTTGCGTTTTTACAGTACTCATTTGCTTGTTCTTTTATTGCGTATTGCCAAAATAAAGAGTATTGACTCTTGACTCTGATAAATAGGCGTCCTATTTACCTCATATTTCACATAATGCTTGAATGGAATAGTTGCCCAAATTAAAACAGTATTTCTTGTGTGTGTTAAAGTAATTCATTACTAAACAGTGTTTTTAACCTCTTTGATGCTCATGATGAGCTCAGTTCGTCATGCTGCGCGGTGGGCGTGTGCACATGACGAGCTGAGCTCGTCACGACCACGCCCACGATCGGAATGTCCAGCACCTGAGCGGAATTCCGATCGCAGCGAAGGTGTTAACAAACTGATGTTTCTTTTCTTTAGCATAGTTCTTTGTGTACTTGATCAAACATTAACAGTAGAAGGTTAAACTGTGCTCAATGTCTATGTCTATGGGAATCGAGGCCTATGAACAAAAAGGCTACATTCGTAAGATGCCTGTAGCAAGCTTTGTGATAAAACTATGCAAGCTGTATGTTATTTCGTGGGAAAGGAAATGCTGAACTCACTTTCATGTCAATGCTATTACCCAATTAGATCTGAGGAGGAGACACCAGCTACACATTTAGCAACAATATGGTTGGCTTTTATACTAGTGTGTATTCCTATTTAGTTTTCAGACTGTATCCTGCTCGCTTTTCCATACAGCTCGTCCCAGAGACCCATTCCCTTGTTCCTTTTTGACAGTTGTGGCTGCCGCTGCTGCTGTTCTTCCTTTGGCTTAATGCCCAATTTTGACAGATTGCTAGTGCAACTGTATACTTTTGCTAAAATTATCGAGACTCGTCTGAGTTTCATGAACTACCCTTCATGGGAAGTTCGCCTTGCTTTGATTGGATTTTGAGCTTTATGCTCTCTTTATCTCAGTTTTTTTCTGAACTTGAACTCTTCATGCGTTCTAAGGACTTTAGAACTCTGATACTGTTCTTTAAAACAGGGATTTTGGTCCTTTATAGAATGCGCTTTATGCATTATTTGATTACTTGTTCTAACCATTCATTTTGATGAAATTTCTGTAAACTTACTTGTTTTATTGACAAATTTGAATAAAAAGAATAAGAAGATACTGACTCGTCTCTAAATGAGAAATACAACTGTTAAAACTATTCCAACCTCTCATCATTCACTGAACATTAGAACGGTTATTGCAATTTAATTTATAATGATGAAATAGCTCCTGGTTCAAAACACAGTGAGTGGCAAAGATCCGTCTCCTGAAGCGAGTGGCACTTTGAAGCCAGCGCGAGTACGGGACTTAACCCTGAACTTGATGGTAAAATTATTTAAATTTTGCCCCATCTCCACGCTATCACAGCTCTTACTACTGCAGCCATGAGATAAACAAACAAAGAGGGATGGTGAGAGAGGAATGGATAAGGAAATGGAGAAAAAGGTCAGAAGCGATAGCAGGAGCTTATCTCTGAAACAACAGGGGCATGTTTACTCCGGTACATCCATAGCAGTTCTCACAAAAATACAAGAACAGCACTAGAGGTGGCTTGCAGTAAATTAATAGAGAGAGCCAAGCCACAGCATGGCCAAAGGTCTGGCTTGACTCTAAGATGCCATAACATGAGCCAAGCCATGAACATGTTTGGCATGTAGATCATTCAATAAAGTTATGTAAAAGTATGATAAAGGCTTCAATTTTTTTTTTTTTTTTTTAAAAAGCTTATTTTATTTAATATGCAGATGCATTCAATTTTTGGGCATATAATTGTATTGAGGGCCATTTATAAGAAGTAATAGTTTCTAAAAATGAACTTAGATATTGTCATGTGTTTCCTGCATGGCCCATTGTAATTTTCTCTTTGTTAGCCTAATTGTGCACGTAGTAGGCTGCATTTCTTTTGCACACGTTACTACATAAGAATATATTATGGTACCCCGCATGTCAACACCACGCATACCATCACCACACATTTGTAACAATGCAAGTGCTGTTACAACGCGTTTCAATCACAACGCATACTTTTACAACGAATATGCCTTTACCACGCATGCCTTTACAACGCAAAGGCATGCGTGGTAAAGGCATATACTCTGTAAAAGTGGTTAAGGTAAGTAAGTATGTGTGTGTGTATATATATATATTACCTACTGGCGGTCGCCAGTAGGTAGTTATAGTTAGAACCTAGTTTCCATAGGAAAAGCATTTTTTGATTTGCTAATAACTTTGGCGTCGTTTGACGAATCTTCCTGAAATTTCCCCCAAAAAAGTCTATCCAGGTCAGCTCCTATCCTCAAAGTTTGGGGGTGATTCATCAAGCGGGGGCTGAAAAAAAAGGGGGGTCCCAAAACTCATTTTCCCCATGTTAATTTCCATAGGAACTTTTGCGACGAGCTACAGCCCGAACTGCTGAACAGAATTACCCCAAATTTGGCAGAAAGGTAGAGCTTGGTTCAGAAAGCGACCTTTTTTTTAAATGGTGTAAATCCGTTCAGTAGTTTTTGAGAAATTCAAAAAATAAGAGTCAAAAAATCATTTTCCCATAGGAAACTTTGTGCAAGGTTACAGCCGAAACTACTGAACGGAATTACCCCAAATTTGGCAGAAAGGTAGTGCTTGGATCAGAAAGCGACCTTTTTTTTAAATGGTGTAAATCCGTACAGTAGTTGTGAGAAATTAGAAAAATAAAAGTTTTAATATCTGGGCGGAGCCTAAGTCGCGTGCGCGAGCTTCACTGTGATTGGCTGCTAGTAGTCCAAACCAGGAAGTGTTGGCAGCCATCTTGTGGCTCAGTAGAAGCGAGTTACCCGAAAATGGAGAAACAAAGGTATAAAACAAGAGAAGGGGGCAGGGTAGAAAAACCCTGACCCTCTAGGCCTGCTCAGGGTGTCCCAGAAGGAGCCCCAGGTCCCAAAAAATTATTTAAAAAAATAAAATCGGCAAAAAGTCACGCTGGGGTTGCGGGTTCTCGCGTTTCATTTTAATGAGGCCCTTGGGTGGGCTAGGTTCCGGGGGTATTTCTTAAAAAATAATAGCAGGGGCTCGCAGGGGTTGCGGGGGTGCGCTGGGGTCCGCGCAGCCCTGGGGCTTCACTCATGTTGGGAGGGGGTTGCGCGGCCCCCTTCTGGAGCCTTCTATGTGCTTGTAACTTTGGCGTCGTTTGATGAATCTTTATGAAATTATCCAAAAAGTTTCTCTTTTTTGATTAGCTCTTATATTGAAAGTTTGGGGGTGAATGGTGTAGGAGGGGCTGAGAAAAAGAGGGTCCTAAAACGTGTTTTCTGCATGCAATTTCCATACGAAACTTTACAGAAGACTACAGGTGAAACTGCTGAACGGAATTACGCCAAATTTGGCAGGGAGAAAGGTGATGGTCCAGAAAGCACGCTTTTATTTAAATGGTGTAAATCCGTTCAGTAGTTTTTGAGAAATATCAAATTTTACAGATATCGATATTTGAGAATTCTGACATGTGATTGGCTGAGGGGTTACAAGCACAAGCTTGCGGCTTATTGGCTGTGATTGGTTGAAACCAGGAAGTGTTGGCAGCTATTTTGTGATTTACTCCGTCAGCTCGCATCTGTCCGTGTAGAAGCCATTGGGTTCATAGTTTTACCTCTGTGAGGCAACACTGGCATCTGTGTCTGTGTGAGATATGCCTTTCACGCTGCCTCTCTTCATATCACCAGGTCGTGGCTATGCCTTTAGAAGCCCGTCCGTCTGCTCGGAGCTCTGTGAGTCAGTCTGTCGGTATGATCCCCTACACTACCCAAAGACTACCCAAACACCACTGCACTGTCGTAAACTCTAAAACACTACCCCCAGCACGATCCCCTACAATACCCAAACACCACTGCACTACCCTAAACCCTAAATCTACCCCCAGCACGACCCCCTACCCAAACACCACTGCACTACCGTAAACCCTAAAATACTACCCCCAGCACAACCCCATACACTACCCAAACACCACTGCATTGTCGTAAACCCTAAAACACTACCCCTAGCAGGACCCCCTACACTACGCAAACACCACTGCAGTACCCTAAATCCTAAAACACTATCCCCAGCACGACCCCCTACACTACCCAAACACCACTAGACTACCCTAAACCCTAAAACACTACTCCCAACATGAGTCCCTACACTACACAAACACCACTGCACTACCCTAAACCCTAAAACACTACCCCCAGCACGACCCCTACACTACCCAAACACCACTGTTCTACCCTAAACCCTAAAAGACTACCCCAGCACGACCCCCTACAGTACACAAACACCACTGCAGTACTGTAAACACTAAAACACTACTCCGAGGACGACCCCCTACACTACACAAACACCACTAAAACACTACTGCCAGCATGACCCCTTACACTACCCAAACACCACTGCATTTTCGTAAACTCTAAAACACTACCTCCAGCACGATTCTTACACTACCCAAACACCACTGCACTACCTTAAACCCTAAAACGCTACCCCCAGCATGAACCCCCAAACCGTACACAAACACCACTGCACTACTCTAAATCCTAAAACAGTACTCGCTGCATGACTTCCCACACTACAGAAACACCACTGTGCTACCCTAAATCCTAAAACACTACTCTCAGCACGACCCCTACACTACACAAACACCACTGCACTGCCGTAAACCCTAAAACACTACTCCCAGCATGACCCCTACACTACCCAAACACCACTGCACTGCCGTAAACCCTAAAACACTACTCCCAGCATGACCCCCTACACTACACAAACACCACTGCACTACCCTAAACCCCAAAACAGTACTCCCAGCATGACCCCTTACACTACCCAAACATTACTGCATTGTCGTAAACTCTAAAACACTACCCCCAGCACGACCCCTACACTACCCAAACACCACTGTTCTACCCTAAACCCTAAAAGACTACCCCAGCACGACCCCCTACAGTACACAAACACCACTGCAGTACTGTAAACACTAAAACACTACTCCGAGGACGACCCCCTACACTACACAAACACCACTAAAACACTACTGCCAGCATGACCCCTTACACTACCCAAACACCACTGCATTTTCGTAAACTCTAAAACACTACCTCCAGCACGATTCTTACACTACCCAAACACCACTGCACTACCTTAAACCCTAAAACGCTACCCCCAGCATGAACCCCCAAACCGTACACAAACACCACTGCACTACTCTAAATCCTAAAACAGTACTCGCTGCATGACTTCCCACACTACAGAAACACCACTGTGCTACCCTAAATCCTAAAACACTACTCTCAGCACGACCCCCTACACTACACAAACACCACTGCACTGCCGTAAACCCTAAAACACTACTCCCAGCATGACCCCCTACACTACCCAAACACCACTGCACTGCCGTAAACCCTAAAACACTACTCCCAGCATGACCCCTACACTACACAAACACCACTGCACTACCCTAAACCCCAAAACAGTACTCCCAGCATGACCCCTTACACTACCCAAACATTACTGCATTGTCGTAAACTCTAAAACACTACCTCCAGCACGATTCTTACACTACCCAAACAGCAGTGCACTACCTTAAACCCTAAAACGCTACCTCCAGCACGAACACCCTAGAGTACACAAACACCACTGTACTACCCTAAAGCATAAAACAGTACCAGGCCGTCGGTTCGCAGGTCTGCGTCTGCGAGCCATCGTGTCCCTAGCTGTACATGTGCGAGCCAGTCCGTTAGGTGATAGGTGTGTCTCTGCTAGCAGGGCCGTTGGCCCGTTGGTGTCCCCTTGCGAGTTAGACCCGAGCTCTCCCTCTGTGAGCCAGCACGCTGGTGTGCGTTTGCGAGCCGACGGCCTGTAGCTCTCCCTGTGCGAGCCGACGGGCCGCAGCTGCCCCTGTGTGAGCCTGCCAGACGGCCCGCAGGTCTCCCTGTGCTAGCCGGATCGCAGCTGTCACTCTGCGAACCGATATTGGGAATATAAGGCGGCTCTAAAAAGAGCCCTTGTGTTTATTAGTTGGAGCTACATATAAGTGCGGATGCACAGCTTCAGGTTATTCAGAAAAACTCGATTTCCCTGATGTGTGAAGTGTACTCCATCACTTCTGTAGATATCAGCCATATCAAAACGTATGTTGTTGTTGTAGATCGACCCCATTCTATGGTCTCTGAGGTATGCAGACACAGCTTTATTGACATTCTTCCTAGATTTTTCAATCTGAGGACAAAATTGGTTTGACCATTTCCACTTCTGTCTTTGGCATATATTGGAATATACAAAGACAGTTTGAGTCAAAAGCAACATCAATTGTCGAAAGGTGTCTTTCATTAGCATTTCCAAACCTACACCAGTCAATGTGCCTAGGTCGTTTCCACCACAGTGCACAATCATGAGGTCAGGGTGTTGGAGATGCAAACAGGTTTTAACCAAAGGCAACAATTGGTGCCACTTCAATCCTCTCTGTCCAAACCATTTAATGTCCACATTTTGTAAACCTAGGTCTAAGTCAATACGTCTCTGTTCTGCATACCTCTTGCACCAGAAAACATAGCTATGTCCTACGATCCACACTAGCATTTTGAAGGTATGGCTGGGAAGTATGGATAGATGTCTGTAGCGCATGCAGTCCGTTCATAGAATAAGAGATATGTTTAAAGGTGGGGAACTACTTTTTTTCTCATTCAAAACGATAACTGATTGGGAGATGAAAAGCATTGTTTTTTAAAAGTAGGGTGCACATTCGTTTTGTGGAAAAGCATCTTTGTGATTGGTTAAAAAAAGCAGTTTAAACGTGAAGTACATATGATAGGATAAAATTTGGTCAACTCAACCACACCTGCTACTTGCATTTGGAAGGCACTGTTCGAACTTAAAACAATCGTGAACTTTTAACCTGCACGTGCCATTAAATGTTCGAGAAAATGTTGCAAAAAATATCGTTAGGTTTTAAAAAAGTGATGAACTTTTAACCTGCACGTGTTGTAGAATGTTCTAGAAAGTGTGTTGATAGAATACGTTGCACTTCTGACTTCTATGTGTCCTTGAATATTTAAAAAACTGTTTATATGGAAAATTCAAAAATAACCAATAGAGAGAAGTTTTGCAATCTAAAAGAATCAAGGAACTATTCTAATTTGTTCTTTACATTTATTTATGTGTGGAGTAACAAAATTACAGACACAACAGCACCAGGAAGGGGAACAAGCAGGGAGTGGGGGGAAGGGGGGAGATGGGCACAATGGCACACATGCACAATTAAGTACAGCACAACTACAGACAAACCATGGCTAAAATGAAACACACCAACAAGGAGCACAAGTCACACAACCCGCCAACATCACACCACTGAACAAGCACAGAAGTGAAAACCACACTGCCTGAAAGGGAGAAGGGTGAACAATACTTCACATGAAGGGACATCTCAGACAGAATGCAGCACACACACATAGGAAGCAGAGCACACCAACATCCAACACAATGTTGTCCAAACACAAACATTCGCACAATCGAACACAGGACACAAATGCACTCGCCTGTGGCGGATAAACGTCCAAAAGCGTCAGTACGAAACAGGCACATGAGAAAGCATAAGTACAAACCCACACTCCGGATGGGGTAGCAATTCCCGTATGGCAGGCAGCCAGAGAGTCCGTGACACACACATTGGCATACAAATAAAGACACAACACATTTGGAGACAAGTGAAAATGTGGAAACTTTATAAAAAAAAGTGTGTGTCAGTACGGCCAAGAGTAGTGCCACGATATGCAGACAAATGTAGCAGCATGCCTGAATAAGGAACGTAGGAAAACGTCCATGTTCACCTCGGGGTAGTCCATCACCATCACACGTCAGTGTCAAGCAGCGTTGGTTGTCCACGCCTCAGACATGAGTCGACACCAATGCAGCCATGTCCACTGTCGTCTTGGGACATGTGACCAGATGCACAACGTGCAATGATGCGGCGGGACACATGCAATGTGGCACATCGAGTCATGGTTGCAGGTACCTTGTCACTCGTCCATGAACGTGAGTGCAGCTGCGTAAGCCACTATCTCTAATGAGTGATGGTTGGCCACAATATTTGCCAGGTCGTCGACATAATCCATAAGCTGACCGGGACAGATGTGCTGACTCCAACCACTGTACCCAATGTGTACCAAAGCAAAATCGGGAAGTGGGTTAATTTGCTCACTGCATACTACGACACATGCAATGTCCCAGGCCCAGTTCCCAACATGCATGCCAAACATCCATGCATGCCATAAACGGGCATCACCATGACACTTCTGGTCGTGGGCCAACAGGGGGCGCACATACCCATCGTAATCCATGTCAGCTACGCACACGTTGGAGAGGCACACGTCCATGCACCACTCGGATAGGCACGTGCAACATTGCAATACAGGTTGAACGCAGGTGACGTCCGCAATGCGGAAGCTCAGCCGGTAAGTGATCCGCAGCACTGCCAAAGGCAGTGCACCCAGGACATGCAGCAGACATGCAAGGTATAGGTGGACGTGAATGGAGTCGACCATGTGTTCGGGATGCCCTGCCATTGCGTCAGTGGCTCTGCTTGTAGCTGCACTGGCTTTACGTGTGCCAGTCTTGTGGATGAAATGGCACAGCTTGGTGCAATGAGCCGGGTCTGTGTGCAATGGGTGCAGGGCAGGGGTGTGGTGGGAGTACGTGTGAAGGCCATTTCACGCATGCTAACTACGACGAAGGACTTTTGAGTGTGGGATGTGTACTCGTTGTTCTCAAATCGGGCAGTGCGTAGTGTGGGAGACGGATGCAGATATTATCGTATCTGTCAGGGGGGGCTGGCCACTTGCAAGTTCCTTCTCGGAGCAGCAGATGTGTTAGCGCAAGATAGCTCAGACAAAGAACCTTTCATCCCTACAGTAACTTCTCCAGCTGCATTCATACAGGATGTGTACAAAGGCCGGTCGTGGGTGTTGTGGGATGTCTGCGACCCTGGTCATCATGGATGAGATGCCCAGCACGTGGCACATGGGCGGGTTCACTGTGTGTTACGTTGCCAAACAGCTGCTCCTCCCTCCCACGAGCCCCCACACTTTTGTGCGCTGCGCTGTTGTATCCCGTGCACTCCTACGGCACACCATTGTAATGCCTATACGCGCATGTCCTGTGGCATTCCAATCACACATTGACACTGCCGTTTGGATGTGGTGCATGCCACTTTACAACATCAACTGCTGCGGCCCTAGTGGTGGCCACACCAGAACACAGAGACACACTTACCGCACTTCTTGCACATGGACATGTCCGAGACACCCCTTTCCCCTTGCCGGATAGGCACACCCCTGCGCTGACCTGTGTACGCTGGACCAGCACACACCGCTTGTGCATGCAGGAGGATGCATGCGTAGCTACATGTCCAGACTCACTGCCAACGCTGAGGTGACATGGTAACGTCCGCTGAAAACAGCACACTGTGATGTTGCAGGGCCCGTGCCCATCATGCTAACACAATGACCACACGGAGACACTTGCTCAGATGCGGGTTCGGGGGCGTTGGCGGTCCTGGGGCTGTTGCGATGAGTGTTGTGGCCCTCATGGGTATCCATGTATCATGCTCATTGACTCTATGGCACCTGTGGGTGTTCCAGTGTGGCTCTTGGCTGTGTTCCCTTTCATGCTGCAGGGAGTCGTCCTGCTTAACACCAGCAGAAAGCAGGTGTAAAATCCCTGGTGCTAACGCGGCTTATCGCCGGAATTTGTTTCGCATCGCAGTTTTTGCCTTTTGTTGTGAAAGTTGTGATGTGGTTTTTTCGTGTACAGAAAAATAAACGAACTGGGCAGTGTATCCCGTCAAGATTCAGCACCTGACCCACTATTCCCAATCAATATAAATACAATGAGATTTCTTCATTGATTTTGTGTGTACACTGTGAATGCACTCACTACCACAGTGCAATTCAATACAGGATTTTAGTATTTAGAATAAATCGCAAAGGTGCACCTCGTGTGTTTTTGCACGGGAACGCCTACTCTGCATCTCATTATCAGCACTTTAATGCAACTAAAGTTGAGATAAATCTAACACACTATTCAGACGCTGGTGCAAACTGCAGACATCACCAGTATTCCCGCGATAACTGCCTCAAAATTTAACACCATGGTGGACACCACTAAATAACAGTAATAAGAATGAGAAGGAGTCACACAGCACTTAAGTAACAACCAAAAACTTTATTGAAATTTTTTTTTTTCAAAACTCTATTTTTCCGTACATATAGAGGATAAACTAAATTTAACAAACTGAACACAAAACAACAAGGCGGAAGACTCCTGTCGGGTCCATTAATGTCGACGACACAGCCTGGAAAATAAAGCACAAAATAAGGACGTGTGTAATGCGCATATCAAAGGAGTGAGACACAGAGAAAGAGAGAAGGAGAAAAAAGCCAGAGAGAAAAAGAGAGGGAAGGAAAGAAAGAAAGGGAGTGAGAAAGGGAGAAGGGAGAGAGAGTGAGAGAGATAGAGATAGAAGGAAAGGAAGGATGAGAGTGAGAGAGAGAGTGAAGAGAGGGAAGAGAGAGAGAGAGAGACACTGCCGCCCCTGCGCATCCATGACCAAATAATTACCTGCTGCCACCGGAGTGTCTACCAGTGGGCACTCCACGTGCCCGTGAAAGCTCCAGGGCCCGGTCCCGCCACCATGGCTTGGTGGACATTTTGTGGACCCGCTCCGTGGCCCAGCAGATCCCACACATGTCGCTGAGTCCTGAGTCATCAATGGCGGAGACCACATCAGCTTTTGGTGCCGCTAACCCTGTGCAACGCAAGTCAGCGCCTCGTGGTGGTAGGCCGCTGATGGCCATACAACTTAGGGTGCGACTAACCCTGTGCAACTCAAGTCCGCGCCACGTGGTGGTAGGCCCCTGACGGCCACATCAGCTTCGGGTGGCACTAACCCTGTGCAACTCAAGTCCGCGCCACGTGGTGGTAGGCCCCTGACTGCCACATCAGCTTCAGGTGGCACTAACCCTGTGCAACTCAAGTCCGCGCCACGTGGTGGTAAGCCCCTGACTGCCACATCAGCTTTGGGTGGCACTAACCCTGTGCAACTCAAGTCCGCGCCACTTGGTGGTATGCCGCTGACGGCCATACAACTTAGGGTGCGACTAACCCTGTGCAACTCAAGTCCGCGCCACGTGGTGGTAGGCCCCTGACGGCCACATCAGCTTCGGGTGGCACTAACCCTGTGCAACTCAAGTCCGTGCCACTTGGTGGTAGGCCCCTGACGGCCACATCAGCTTCGGGTGGCACTAACCCTGTGCAACTCAAGTCCGCGCCACGTGGTAGTAGGCCCCTGACGGCCATACAGCTCAGGGTGCGACTAACCCTCTGCGCAAGTTTTCATGGACTCTTTATGATTGAGACCCGTGGAGCGTCCGCCATCCAGTCACCACCGGCAATAAAGGATGTGACGTTGTCGATCCATTATATTTGTGTGGTCACATGGCCTGTGACGCATGTGCCGGATGGGTGTGGTGTGTGTGCAAACCTGTGACATGTGACATGTTGACAACTAGACCACTGACCTGCACGCCAACAGCGAGTACGCCTGCGACAGGTAGCTATGTGGGGGGTGGGGGGTGTGAAAAAGTGTTTTCTCAATGGATTTTCCATAGGAAACTTTAGACAAGGCTACAGGTCAAACTGCTGAATGGAATTACGCCAAATTTGGTAGGGAGAAAGGTCTTGGTCCAGAAATCGCGCTTTCTCGCATCAAAAGAAAGGTCCCAGGGGCAATTTAATATACCGGAGCTCTGTCTGTGCGAGATAACCCTTTCACGCTCCCTCTGCCCAACATCACCACTTTGCAGCTATGCCGTTAGAAGCCAGTCCGTCGGCTCGCAGCTGTCTACCTTTGCGAGCTAGTACGCTGCTGTGCCTGTACCTCTGCGAGCTACTACGCTGCAGTTCCTTTGGGAGCGGACGGCTCGTAGTACTGCGTCTGTGAAACGAGCGGACAGGCCGCAGTTGTCCCTCTGCGAGCCTGTGTGCGAACTGTTCATAAGTCACACTACATAAGCATTGAAAAGCCATTTTGTGATTCAGTCCGTCAGCTGGCATCTGTCCGAGGCATTTCTGAAAACATACCGGAGTTATTTCTGTGAGAGATACCCCTTTCATGCTGCCTCTCCCCACATCAGCAGGTAACGCACCCTCTTCTCACATTAGCAACATACCCCCAACAACCTTCTTGGGCCCGGAATTGTCCGTGTGTGGTTGGACAAACAAGAATCTTAGTCATGTATAGATTTACATATAAAACATTTTATTTAAACAAAACAACAACAAATAAAACTGAAGGGAGTCTGGTGCTGTGGTCGCTGCCACGAAGTTGGGGTCACTGCAATTCAGGGCTCAGGACACAGTTCCACATGTGGGATCGGCTTGTATTGAACAGGGTTAGTGGCACCACGTGTCGCACCTTGTGTTGTACAGGGTTAGTGGCACCACGTGTCGCCGGCCTTGCATATGGAAATATGCCTCACTGATCGAAGGGAGTCTGGTGCTGTTGTCGCTGCCACGGACTTGGGGTCACTGCCATTCAGGACTCAGGACACAGTTCCACATGTGGGATCGGCTTGTATTGAACAGGGTTAGTGGCACCACGTGTCGTGCCTTGTGTTGCACAGGGTTAGTGGCACCACGTGTCGCCGGCCTTGCATATGGAAATATGCCTCACTGATCGAAGGGAGTCTGGTGCTGTGGTCACTGCCACGGACTTGGGGTCACTGCCATTCAGGACTCAGGACACAGTTCCACATGTGGGATCGGCTTGTGTTGATCAGGGTTAGTGGCACCACGTGTCGCCTGCTTGTGTTGAACAGGGCTAGTGGCACCACATGTCGCGGCTTGTGTTGAACAGGGTTAGTGGCACCACATGTCGCCGGCCTTGCATATGGAAATATGCCTCACTGATCGAAGGGAGTCTGGTGCAGTGGTCGCTGCCACGGACTTGGGGTCACTGCCATTCAGGACTCAGGACACAGTTCCACATGTGGGATCGGCTTGTATTGAACAGGGTTAGTGGCACCACGTGTTGCGCCTTGTGTTGTACAGGGTTAGTGGCACCACGTGTCGCCGACCTTGCATATGGAAATATGCCTCACTGATCGAAGGGAGTCTGGTGCTGTGGTCGCTGCCACGGACTTGGGGTCACTGCCATTCAGGACTCAGGACACAGTTCCACATGTGGGATCGGCTTGTGTTGAACAGGGTTAGTGGCACCACGTGTCACCGGCTTGTGTTGAACAGGGTTGGTGGCACCACATGTCGCGGCTTGTGTTGAACAGGGTTAGTGGCACCACGTGTCGCCGGCCTTGCATATGGAAATATGCCTCACTGATCGAAGGGAATCTGGTGCTGTGGTCGCTGCCACGGACTTGGGGTCACTGCCATTCAGGACTCAGGACACAGTTCCACCTGTGGGATCGGCTTGTATTGAACAGGGTTAGTGGCACCACGTGTCGCGCCTTGTGTTGTACAGGGTTAGTGGCACCACCTGTAGCCGGCCTTGCATATGGAAATATGCCTCACTGATCGAAGGGGGTCTGGTGCTGTGGTCGCTGCCACGGACTTGGGGTCACTGCCATTCAGGACTGAGGACACAGTTCCACATGTGGGATCTGCTTGTGTTGAACGGGGTTAGTGGCACCACGTGTCACCGGCTTGTGTTGAACAGGGTTAGTGGCACCACCTGTTGCGGCTTGTGTTGAACAGGGTTAGTGGCACCACGTGTCCAAAATTCGAATTGCGAGCTCTGCTGCCTGCAGTGTAGACTGCTAATGAGTGTTCGTTTGCACTTGAAGATGAATTTGGTGATTGTACTAAAGCTATAACTGATATAAAAAAAGTTCTTGAAGCAAGGATACCAAAAGGATATTATGTAGGTTTTAGGCCTGTGATAGTTACTTGCCTACTGGACTCTGTAATTAATTAATCAAGACTTAATTTTAATTGTGAGCCCTGATGACCGCAGTGTAGGCCAGAGGTAGCGGTCAGCAAGGGCCCATAGCCACGTGGCATTGAGTTGAGGTGCACAGTTAGTGGCACCAGAAGCATTGAGAATGTATGAGCCTGTGATGCTGCTTGGTGCGGACAGGCCGCACTGGGAGCAATGTCTCTTGCCTACTGGACTGCGTCATCTGCAATTGCGACTGTATCTGAATTGTGAGCCCTGGTGACCACAGTGTAGGCCAGAGGTAGCGGTGAGCAAGGGCCCACAGCCACGTGCATAGGTTGGTGGCCCCACCGGCCTGTGTAGTTCAGGTTCAGTGGCACCACGTGTCGCCGGCCTTCCATATGCAAATACGCCTCACTAATCGAAGGGAGTCTGGTGTTGTGGTCGCTGCCACGAAGTTGGGGGTCACTGCCATTCAGGAGTCAGGACACAGTTCCACATGTGGGATCGGCTTGTGTTGAACAAGGTTAGTGGCACCACGTGTCGCGTCTTGTGTTGTACAGGGTTAGTGGCACCACCTGTTGCCGGCCTTGCATATGGAAATATGCCTCACTGATCGAAGGGAGTCTGGTGCTGTGGTCGCTGCCACGGACTTGGGGTCACTGCCATTCAGGACTCAGGACACAGTTCCACATGTGGGATCGGCTTGTGTTGAACAGGGATAGTGGTACCACGTGTCGCCGGCTTGTGTTGAACAGGGTTAGTGGCACCACGTGTCGCGGCTTGTGTTGAACGGGGTTAGTGGCACCACGTGTCCAAAATTCGAATTGCGAGCTCTGCTGCCCGCAGTGTAGACTGCTAATGAGTGTTCGTTTGCACTTGAAGATGAATTTGGTGATTGTACTAAAGCTATAACTGATATAAAAAAAGTTCTTGAAGCAAGGATACTCAAAGGATATTATGTAGATTTTAGGCCTGTGATAGTTACTTGCCTACTGGACTCTGTAATTAATGAATCAAGACTTAATTTTAATTGTGAGCCCTGATGACCACAGTGTAGGCCAGAGGTAGCGGTCAGCAAGGGCCCACAGCCACGTGACGTTGACTTGAGCTGCACAGATTGGGAGCATACAGTCTTCTTAACCGATTATACTCTCTTACACAATTTGCATCTGCACTAATCTTGAATTGTTAGCCCTGCTAACCGCATTGTAGGCCGGAGGCAGTGGTCATCAAGGGCCCACAGCCACGTGGCGTTGACTTGAGCTGCACAGTTAGTGGTACTTGAAGCACTTAGCGTGTGCGCAGTCAGCGATGATGCGTGGTCCGGGCTGGCCGCACTGGTAGAAATGTCTGTTGCCTACTGTACTGCGTCATCTGCAATCGCGAGTCGCTCTGAATTGTGAGCCCTACTCACCGCAGTGGAGGCAGGAGGCAGCGGTGAGGAAGGGCCCACAGGCACGTGTTGTTGACTTGAGCAATGTCTCTTGCCTACTGGACTGCGTCATCTGCAATCTCGACTCCATCTGAATTGTGAGCCCTACTGACCGCAGTGTAGGCTGGAGGCAGCGGTCAGGAAGGGCCCACAGCCATGTGTTGTTGACTTGAGCAATGTCTCTTGCCTACTGGACTGCGTCATCTGCAATCGCGACTCGATCTGAATTGTGAGCCTTGCTGTTCGCAGTGTATATTGAAGGCAGTAGTTTGTACAGACATAAGTCCGCGGTGCTGTGCCGCTGGGGGCCTGTGTGGCGGAAGCCAGTGATCGGCTGAGGAGGCTGGCGGTCATGTTGGCGGCCTCGTGGCAGGGTGAGGGGCGCCGCCCTGCAGACGCTTTGGCCTTCCCACAAGTGAACCACGCCCAGAGCTCTGGCCTATTTATTCACACTCCTACGCTGAAGTGGCGTACGTCGGACCAGCCCACTCCGGTTGCGCTTATGCTTACAGGGAGGGACGACACAGCTACATGACTGAGATCTTCCCTAGTGTTTGACGTAACATGGTTGGGTCCACTGTCCACAACACTACAAGCACCAGTAGTATTTGTGCACATGGAGAGGTGTGTGTTCTGCATACTGAGATGTGTCCAGCACATCACCGCTACACTTTGCACTGTGTGCATTGTTAAACATGGGTGAATTGCTTCCTTCACATATAGTTTGTTCACAACTGTCCCAATATTCAGCTATTGTGTGGCTGAGGGGCCATGCCATTTTCGGAAAGTTCGCTGTCTTGTTCTGCACTGCCTCGGTGGTAGAGGGGGGGAGGGGCTGGAGGTGGGGGTGGGTGTTGTGGCGTTCTTGGGTGTCGGAGCTGTTTGATCAGTAGGTCTATGACATGTGTTGGTCTTCAGATGTGGCTCTGGGCTAGGCTCCCTTTCATACTGTATGTAGTTGTTTAATATTTAAAAAACAAAAACACATTATATAGTTTAAATAACAAATAAAAAAAATTACAGTAGGGAGAGGGGTGGTACGGGGGGGAGTTCCTGAGGGTTGTGGCAGTGGGTGTTGTGTCCTTCTTGGGTGTCGGAAAAAACTATAGGTTAAATAAACATTATAATTAGAAGTTAGCATTAAAAAAAACATTGAAATTCACTGAAAAAACCATACGTTTCAGGGACGTTATAGATAGAAATTAGTATTTAAAAAACCTTTGAAATTCACTGAAAAAACCATAGGTTTCAGGCACGTTATAGTTAGAAATTAGCATTTCAAAAACCTTAGAAATTCACTGAAAAAACCATAGGTTTCAGGGACGTTATAGTTAGTTGGACATTTCACTCATACAAAACCATAGAAATTCCACCGTTATAGTTAGTTCAGCTAACTATAACTCGCGCCCCGCAATGCACTGCTGATGACGTCACATATTACATCATTCATGACATGGTCAGTGACATCACTGATGACATTTATGTACTTGTATATGCACTAGCACTTGGTCTCTTTAGAGTCACAGGATTTACAAAATTGAAGTTTACAGCGAACAATTGTATATGCATTTGCACTTTAGATCTCTCTGAACTGTACCATTGGTGGAGTAACCCCAAGGGGAGTCAAACCACTTATGGTCTGAAGGTGATACAGTTAGTTAGGCAATTAAAATTTTGAATACTGTGGAATTTTAAGTATTGCTGAATTCTATACAATTTTACTGGTTCTAAGGTTTTATGGTTTTATGATTTTAGCTTGTGAAATCCCAAGTGGAATTTTAGGTATTTAAACCTGGACGCTAATTTTTACCATAGAACCTACGTCTGTAAACAATGAAAGTAACATTTTGTCTATGTCTATGACTATATTGTGAACTGTTGCACTGGTCACTTTAAGAAAATTTCAAAAAATTGTTGAAAAAGCAAACTTCCGACTGTGATGCGCATCATGTGATCAAGGCCCCTCAGGGGTCAAAACGCGTTATAGCTGCTGTTTGGTTGAGCTAAATAAAATAGCTTACTTGCACGAAATTGTGGTTCGTGCTCCAATTCTTGAGTGACGAAGAAGGAAGGGTGGAGCACCTCTGATATATATATATATATATCACACAGAGACCACTCGGTAAAAGCAATCAGAGGACACAGCGGGGAGCTTCAGGAAATCCCTTTTATTGACCACACTTGGCATAATGCATTTCGGCGTAACAAGCCTTCCTCAGATGCCACTAACACCAGGGTTACGCCCCCGCCCTTCTTTGTAAGTCCTGCGGCACTCCCATTGGTGGGAGTTCAGCTGGCCCCACTTCGTTGGTTCAAGCCACAGCTGTAGTCCTGGTGCATTGACTACAGCTCCTAGCATGCAGCTACGCCGGGTAAGTGCTATTGGCAGGGCCCAATATTCCCTGAATGGGCGCTGTTTGTTCCTGGCAAAGGAGGGCTTCGTGTCGATGGTAAAGCCCGGTTGAAGGAGTGACCCGGACTTCCTTGGGTCCCCAACGTCCTGCCCCAAATGCGAGAGACAGCCGGGCCATGATATATATATATATTTTATTATTTTTAAATACCCCCTAAAACCCCCAAATTACCATTTGTGTCCCAATTACTATACAACCCCAAATTTCTAAAATGTCCCTTACCACCCCAAAACCCAAACAAACCCTGAACCCTAAAATTACCCTGGTCACCCCAAAACCCAAAACCACCCTAAACCCTAAAATTACCCCTGTACCCCAAAACCCAAACCCACCCTGAACCCTAAAAACACCCCTGCACCCCAAAACCCAAACCCACTCTGAACACTAAAATTACCCTGGTCACCCCAAAACCACCCTGAACCCTAAAATTACCCCTTCACTCCAAAACCTAAACCCACCCTGAACCCTAAAGATACCCCTGCACCCCAAAACCCAAACTCACCCTAAAAATACCCCTGCACCCCAAAACCCAAACCCACCCTGAACCCAAAAAATACCCCTGCACCCCAAAACCCAAACTGAACCCCAAAATTACCCCTTCACCTCAAATCCTAAACCTACCCTGAACCCTAAAAATACCCCTGCACCCCAAAACCCAAACCCACCCTGAACCCTAAAAATACCCCTGTACCCCAAAACCCAAACAAACCCTGAACCCTAAAATTACCCTGGTCACCCCAAAACCCAAACCCACCCTGAACCCTAAAATTACCACTGCACCCCAAAACCCAAACAAACCCTAAAGTTAACCTTCGCACCCCAAAACATATACCCCTACACCCCAAAACCCAAACCCTATACTTACCTTATACTTACATGTAAAATACATATGCATTTACCATTCATGCCTTTACAACGAAATTCGTTGTAAAAGCATACGTGGTAAATGCATATGCATTGTAATGCCATGCCTTGTAATGGCATTGCAGAGTAATGGTAGTTGCGTTGTGATGGAATGTGGGGTAATGGTAGTCGTTGTAATAATTTCGTTGTAATGGGTGATTACCCTACATAAACATACTTGCTTTCGTGCCACATTGCATTTTCACACAGAACCTGCATATGTTTTTGTGTTCTGTTCTTTTCCTGGGATTTAGTCTGAACACCATAGACAAGGTCAAACATCTATGGGGGATATTCTCAAGAACGTGCGATAAACATCGGCAAAATAGGCTAACGCAATTTTACATATCGCCGTCTATCGCGGGAAAATAACTCTGTGTCAACGTCGTATTCTCAACACGGCGGTAACATGCGATAGCTTCCCGATAACGCCTCAAATGTCCGCGATACAACTACCGCGACGGCGATAAAAAAGGAAACCCGAACGTGAAAAAAGTTGAGATGGGCCCAACCACGATAGAAAAATCGGCGACAAGCAGCGCCAGGCTTGCAATTCTCACGTCAGGCGGGAAAAATCACCATGAAAGCTGCAAAGAAAAAACAATAAAAAAACAAAACAACTGCGAAGCACAATGGAGGTAGCCGGAGCAAGTACAGAGGACAACCCGAACCCCACAAGCCCCACGGAGGACCAGCCTGGGATCTCGGGGTCAGGGAAGGGCAAGGAGAGGAAGAAGAGGAAGACGCGGTTCAGTCCACAGGAAAACGGGATCCTGATAACGGAGGTGGTAGAACACCATCAACAAGTGTTTGTCACCTCCACTGTGTCATTGGCAACTAAAAATACAATATGGCAGTCCATCCTGGACAAGATGAATGCAGTCGGAGTGCTGAGGAGGACAATGGAAGAGCTCAAGAGGCGCTGGAATGATGTGAAGCGCAAAACCAAGCTGAAACTCGCAAACAACCGCAAAGCAGCAATGCAGACTGGAGGTGGAAGTCCAGCGCCACAGGAGGAGCTGGATGAGATGGAGGAAATGGTGTCCACAGTCATCATTGGGGAGACGGTGGCAGGAGTCGGGGGACCGGACATGGCTGAACATGACCTGACACAACAGCAACAGGGTGAGTAACCACCAGGGACTGGGGGGACGGGGGGAGATGGGCACAATGGCACACATGCACAATGAAGTATAGCACATTGCACAACCACAATGACTCTGGATCATGTCCCTGATCTCATTGCCATACTGCAGCACACATAGAAACAGCAAGTAGGCCCACACATCACCAATCTCACAACAAACCCATGCACATGTGCTGAACCCAGCAAAGCTGCGGATCCGTGAGCCCCACTGACAATGCAAGTGACACTGCATGACGATGAGCATGTCTGCAGGCCACTCATCATGACATGTTGCACCCCACGACACCGAGGTGGCTGAGTGTGGTCCACATCCGGAAAGGAGCAGGTCACACACTGACACATCCACGTGCACAAACAACCCCTGACGGCAACAAGACATCTGCGGACAAACCATGCCCAAGAGTCCCAACTCCCACCAAGAGCCCAATTTACCCAAGTATGCAACATCACAGCACTGCATAAGCACAGAAGTCAAAGGCACACTGCCTGAAAGGGAGAAGGCCAAGCAAAGTCTGAGCTGCAGGGGCGACTCTCCCACAATGCAGCACACACACAAGAATCAGAGCACATCAGCATTGACAACAATGTGGTACAAACTGCAACACATTCACAACAGAACAGAGGACACAACTGCTGCCGCTTGTGTGTAGAAACTGGCCAATCACATTTGGCATAGCAGGAAACTGTGACATGATAATGGACAAGTATGTGGTATCCTGCTGCTCAGCCAGAATGACTGCCTGATGGAATGTTAGTGTTTGGAATGTGTGCGTGCGTGAATCAGTTGGATGAAGGGCTGAGCAGCAGGGAAGCTGCTCCTGGTGGGGCTCCTACTTAGACTCTGACTTTACCTCTCTGTATCTAACTTACCACCTCAATAAATCTACGTGGTAAACTACCTGGCTTGGAGCGTCCTTTCTTCGATACTACATTTTGGTACCAGGAGTGCTGAATTTCTTCAGCCTGAAGAAGCCATCACCCCTTCGCTCAAGGTAAAGGACTCTCTCCAAATTTAAAAGCTACGTATTTTAAAGTTTATTGGCACCCCGAGCCCCACCAGTGATCTTCCACCGGTCGCCCACAACGTTTCTGTGCCAGTTCCTTTCTGCCTGCTACCTACCTGCTGTCTACTGCCTGCTTGCCTTTACTGCTGCCCTGGAGCACTGTTCTGCTACCTGCCAGTTCCTGCCTTCGGAGTGTGTCTCCAATGCGTGTAACCTGTCTTGAACTGTACTGGACCTGCTGTTCCTATCCTGGTTTACTGCACCTGCTTTAGGAGTCATATTGCTCTACTCCTATTTCAACGTGACTGTCTTTCATAGATTATGCCACTACTCTACAGCAACATCATACCAGCCCTACCGGCCCTGCTTTACCGCTTCTAACTTCTGGCACTCCATAGTAAACAAGGACATGCGGTCATCCAGTTCTTTCAATTACTTGGAAAGGTCTGAGGCCAATTTTTAGGACGTTTGCTGTGAGTATATGTATTTTTTATTATTTCCACTTTGCCTCTGTGTGTGCTTTCTCTCTGGCAGTTTAACCGCCACTTCACACTTAAAAGTGTCTCGAGCGCACACAGACCTTGCGCAGCTCTACCTTTCTCCTACTGCCTTCTGTGACGTCTGCTGAGCTGACTTTGTTGTGTAGAGAGTATTTGAAGCACCGTGATGCCGGGAGCCATCCGGTGCGGCGTCACCAGTGCATGCCGCCATTTTGTGATTGGCGCCTTCCATCAGTTCACATGCAGCTCCCAGCACACTACCCACTTTGCCAACCACGCACTGTGCTTGCCAATAAAGTTTATTCAACTTATCTTCGTCATCGTCGCCTGTAGTTCCACTCAAGGCTTCCCTGTCGTGCCTCCTTCAATTTCAGCGCTTTTATCCTGACGCATGGAATTTCATCAAGGACATCGGATCGCCTTAATGGGTCATCGCATTTCCCCGCAGGTTACTTCAGCCACAACTGTTGGGTTTACACCATGCTCTGCTTAGTAATAATACAACAGTGCCATCTAGTGGCTATCCAGCACCACCGCACTTGAACATCCGTTACGCCGTTACGCCGTTACGCTTCATTGTGCTTCACTGCAAGTACTTTTGACTTTTCTCTAACCTGCTGCCTCTCCTCCATTGCTCTTCGGACAAGCCTTCTCTACCAGTGAACCAGGTACTGTTGTGTTTCCTTTTCTTCTTTTCTGCCATCCAGACTGTGGACACATTTGTACCAAATCACACAATTTAAACAGTTCTACAAGTACTTCATTGGAACTGCCCTCTACTCGTGTGAGAGTTCGCCAGGGGCAAAGAGTAATGTCACCACTTCACTATGTGTACTTACCTTACCCTACTGCACTACAAGGATTCAATCTGCTGCGATACAAGGCTTCAACCTGCTGCGCTACAATACTTCAACCTGCTGCGCTACAATACTTCAACCTGCTGCGCTACAAGGCTTCAACCTTCTGTGCTACAAGGATTA
The DNA here is from genome assembly GCA_963921515.1 of Calotriton arnoldi. NCBI lineage: Eukaryota > Metazoa > Chordata > Amphibia > Caudata > Salamandridae > Calotriton > Calotriton arnoldi. Next base: position 59,788 of record CAWUFW010020127.1, read on the forward strand.
TTCATTTTTATTTAATTTTCCGATGTCGTGAGCAGTTTATTTTTACATGCTGCATGTTTTGTTTCCTTTTAGGGAACCTTTCTTTGAGTGAATTGTATTTCTGCATACGCCATGTGCTCTTGTGCTTCTTTGCTTTGCATTTTATTTTATGCTGTGTGGTCTTTCTCCACACATTTTATGCTGTGTGGTCTTTCTCCACACATTTTGTGCCGTGTGTTTTATCCCACACGTTCCACCCCTGCTAGCGCTGGGGGAAGTACTGCATTTTCTATGTGTATATGCCGTGTGGTCTTTCTCCACACTGTGGTCTTTCTCCACACATTTTGTGCTGTGTGTTTTATCCCACACGTTCCACCCCTGCTAGCACTGGGGGAAGTACTGCATTTTCTACGTGTATATGCTGTGTGGTCTTTCTCCACACATTCCACCCCAACCTCTCTTTGGGGTAGTTCTATTTTTTCTGCATGTTACACTTACGTTGTGCTGTGTGGGTCCCTCCCACACCTTCTACCCATCTCCTTTGGGGTAATTCTGCATTTCTTGTATTCTATACCTTCCACCCATCTTATTTTGGGGAACGTTCTCTGGTGTTTTTTTCCCATTTCTGCTACTTTCCTATTTTTGCATATTCTACACCACTTTACTTACTTCTTCACTTTTATCTTCTTTCTAACACCCTGTACTTTCCTGTTTGCCTGGCCAGCATACATGATCTTAGTACTTGGTTTCCTCTTTAGTCTGTTGTACGGGTTTGTATTTATTTTGTGTTTCTGTGGAAAGGAAGATGGTCTAATAGTCGCTTGTACTTGTCTTATCTCTCACTTCCTAGCCACTTTACTTCCTCTGCTTGCTCTTTCCATATTTCATTTTCACGCCTTCTGCTCTTTCCATATTTCATTTTCACGCCTTCTTTCAGTGTACCATTCACTACATTTCATTCTTTTATTTCCTTGCCTCTTTTTGATACCTTTTAAAACTTCCTTCCTTTGCGTTGTAAAGGGGGGAGATATGTGGTATCCTGCTGCTCAGCCAGAATGACTGCCTGATGGAATGTTAGTGTTTGGAATGTGTGCGTGCGTGAATCAGTTGGATGAAGGGCTGAGCAGCAGGGAAGCTGCTCCTGGTGGGGCTCCTACTTAGACTCTGACTTTACCTCTCTGTATCTAACTTACCACCTCAATAAATCTACGTGGTAAACTACCTGGCTTGGAGCGTCCTTTCTTCGATACTACAAAGTACAACCCCACATCCCTGATGGTGCACAAATTTCCACTGTCCCACTTCAAATAGGCAGCTCCTCCTAAACAGTCACAATCTACATTGTCATGCAGTCTGTTTGGAAACTTGGCCAATGCGTGAACATACATGGAACACACTGTTAAACTGCATCTCCCCTTTACATTGCAGAGGGAGAATCAACACCTCCTTCAGAGCAGAACGTACATCTCTTCACTGATGATGAAGAGGACCTCCACACCATCGACACCGACGCCCTCCAACAGCTCATGGACAGCCTCAGCACCCCACCCCCAGGAGCAGGGCAGCCCAGCTGCATCCAGGAGACCCCACCCCCTGCACAGACCACACAGCAGGAAGCACCCACCACCCCGGCTGTCTCCCAGGATCCCCACGACCAACACATGGCATTTCAACGCTGTGTGTTGGAGGGCCAGAAGGAGATGGCTGAGCAGGTGCGGGTGGGGTTTGACCTCATGGCAGCCAAACTAGATGCCATCCAGGGGTGTCTACGTCCCATCAGGGACCACTTACAGTCCCTAACGGACACCCACAGTCCGCTCCATGGTCTCCAACGAGCCATGGCTGACATCGCTGGAGTCATGACTCGGAGACAAGAACACCTGTCTAGTCAGAGTGGCTCCAGCGATCTCAGCCGGGAGTTGGGACACATGCGGAGGCTCATGGAGGACATGGTGCGGATGGATGCGGAAAGGATGGCTGCCACGGCTGCACATCAGTGACATGTAGCTGGGATGTTCCATACCCTGCAGATCCTCATCATGGCATTGCTGCCACAAGGCCTGGCGCAGATGAATGCTGCTGCTCCTACACCATCCACATCTCCGCCCCCTGATGTGTCAGTGCCCCACAGTGCGGCAGACTATCCACCTCCGGTACCTGATGTGTCACTGCCACACAGTGCGGCCGACAATCCACCTCCGACCCCTGATGTGTCAGTGCCACACAGTGCTGCAGCCGAAACACCACCACCCACAGGTGAGGCACATCACACATCAGAGGACGATGATGTGGATGAGACTGCCTTTGTGGTAATGAGGAAGCGGTAGCATTCATCTCCACCATATGGCCTGTTTCAGCTTGGTTCGGGCCTTTGCATCATCACCTTCCACTGTCCCCCGATACACTCTGCAGCACTCACCTTGGACCTCGACATGGACTGCCATATTCTGTTTGGTTACCAATGACACAGCAATCAGACTGTGGACTGAACTCTTCCTCTTCCGATGAATTTGTCCTTCCCTAATGGACTCTGGCTGGCCCTCCACGGGGCAACAATGTAAAGTGGGGTTTGCATGGCCCTCTACTGCTCCAGCTGCAACACTCCACTGAATGTGAATAAAACATTAAAATTCACACGTGTCATGTCTATGATCCTTCAAGTATGACAGTATGGATGAATGTAGGGTCACTGATTCCCCCTCACGTCCATTTAGCATATGTTGTGGGGCTTGGGTCACAAGGTGCAACATTGCCGATTGCGGTCCGGGTGGCGCAGACACTACAACGGAGACACACGCATTGGTTAATTCCTTGTCCAGGCCAGAACTGAACCATGCCCAGAGCCCCGGGCTCATTGTTCACACCCCTACGCTGGACTGGCATACGCCAGCCAAGCCCAGCCGACTCCGCTTACGCTCACAGGGGGTGACGACACAGCTACATGTCCCAGGTCTTCCCTGTAGTGATCTGCTGGTCACTGGTCTAGTTGTCAGCATGCCACAGCCACTCCATGAGGGCTGGTTTACACCCACACCACACCCATCCAGCACAGGCATCACGTGACATGTGACCCTGCCAATAAAAGGGGCCCACCACAGCACATCCCCCACTACCGGAGGTGACTTGATGGCGTCCGCATCCACAGAACACAATCATAAAGGGTCCGTGACTTGCGTTGCACTGAGTTGGTGGCACCCGATGGCCTGGGTCCGGCTCGGGCCTACCACCACGTGGCGATGACTTGCGTTGCACTGAGTTAGGCCCACCTGAAGAGCTGAGCGGGTGTGCAGCCTGCGATGATGCGTTGGCCTCGATACGGCGTCCAGCAAATCAGGACTCGATTTGATTTGTGAGCCCTGCTGGACCGCAGTGTACATGCAGGCAGCAGTCAGCACACACATGGCTCCGAGGTGCGGTGCCGCAGGGTGCGCTGGGGGCCTGTGGCGCGGAATCCAGCCATCGGCTGAGGAGGTTGCACCGGCACGTGGAGGGCCCTCTTGGAGACACGCTGGTGGCGGCATGTGAGCATTGAGGCCTGGGTGCGCAGGGGCGGGCAGTCATCGCTGGGCAGCGGACCAGTCTGGGGACCAGGGCTGGGGTGCAGCAGGCGCACAGGATCGCGCAGGCACCACCGATCACGGCGTCGGCCTCGTGGCTGGGGGGGCGCCAGCCTGGCAGACACGATCCTGCATGCGCTGACGAGATGTGCGCGAGTTGGCTTGGGACGTAGTCACCTCGTCTCCAGTGTGAATACGGGCGTTGAATGTGGTCGGGTACGTGTGTGTAGGCCTATGGTCACGATACGGCGGACACAGAGACACACGCAGTAGTTACTGTGGTGGGCATCCCGTAACTAGACCACGCCCAGGGCCCCGGGCTATTCATTTGCGACATACGCTGGTCAAGGCCGCTCCGCTCAGGCTTACAAGGGGGACCACATGGCTACATGTCCAAGGTCTTCCACACTGTCTGGGGTAACCTGTTTGCGTCCACTGTCCACTACACTGCAAACACCAGCAGTAGATGTCCACATGGACCTGTCTGTGCTCTGCATACTGCAGTCTGTCCAGCACATCTCCGCCACACTTGGCATTGCGTCCTTTCTTGTTGCTGGGTCACTTGCCTCCTTTGCACATTCTTGGTTCCCACCTCTCCCCACATTCTGCAATTGTGTGGCAGAGGCGCTCTTCCTTTGTGGATGGTTTGTCTGCATGTCTGGCCCCTGTTACCATGGTTACTTGTGTTGTTGTGTCTGGTAGTTGGGCATGTTGGTTGGCATGTTGTATGTGATTATGTTACATGTGCTCTCCCACAGTTGTGTGTTGTGTGATTGTGGAGTTGAGGTGTGTGGTGTGTTCAGTTAGTACTTACCAATAAGCAGTGCATTGCCATAGGTGCCATCCTGGAAGCGCTGGTTGATGATGGACTGTCGGAAGATGTATGTATCATGCACGCTACCTGTGAAGTTGGCGACGAAATTGGTGAACTGTCCTGGGTGGTCCACTATTGCCTGCACATTGATGGAATGCGTGTGCTTTCTGTAGCGGTAATTGTGTGCAGGGTCGGCAGGGGGCACAAGTGGTACATGTGTACAGTCAATTGCCCCCGACACGTGCGGTAAGGCAGCTATGGCGTAATTCCCTTGCATGGTCTCCAGCTGTTCATGCACAGCGTGGGGGAAGAGAAGGTGCAGGGGTATCAGGATGATACAAATCGTGATGTTTACAGGCATGATGAATCCTGCATAATGAGACCGTAACAGATGTTTGTGTGGTCGTAACCTTCATTTTCTTTCCTGCGGAGGTTACGAGCACACGGACTGTTGTTACAGTATATTTGGACTGGATTCATCATACCTGTATGCATTCCGGTTTGTCCAAGTGCAATACACTGTACCAGATTACGTTTGTGACTATGAGGGCGCTTGACCATTGTCACCATTTCTCCAACAGGTTTCTGACTACTGATTTCGGGATATGGAATGGTATTGGGGAGCTCCCGCAGCATTTGCAGTTTATTGGATCCACAAGTTGCCCTGGTGAAGTTCCCCGTTGGGAATGGAACGCGTTGGCTGAGCTTTTTGCCTTGTTTATGTATTTGTAATAAAGTTCTGTTTTTCCACTACCGTTGACTACTGGACTTCATGACCTGGGGGGTAGGGTCCGGGGGGTGGTTGCGGTGGGTGTTGTGGCCCTCTTGGGTCTCCAGGCTGCATGATCATTGTCTCCATGGCATCTGTTGGTCTTCAGATGTGGCTCTAGGCTGGGCTCCCTTTCATACTGCAGGTTGTCGTCCTGCTTAACACCAGTAAAAGGCAGGTTTTGAATCCGTTGAGAATATCGCGGAGTGGTGTTTTTGTGTGTTTTTGCACAGGAACGCCTACTCTGCATATCATTAGCGTTCGTGGCAATGTTTTTTGCGCCAGCTATCGCTGGAAAACTGGCGATGTCTGCAGTTTGCACCAGCTTGGGAATAGGGCGATAAATCTATCGCCACTTTTGCGGCGCTAAAGTGCCGATTAATCGGCAATAAGTCCTTGAGAATATGCCCCTATGCCTCTTGTTATTCTGTCTGGCCGTAACACAAGAATGCAGCTGCTGTTTGTGAGCACACGTCTTGTCATATAATTGAGGACAGGAGTTCTAAAAACACACTGAGAAAAGGTCCTGAAACAAGATTACTGACCTAGCTGAGATGTAGAACATACATCTACGTATGCTGAGGTATGGGGTCCACCACTATTCCCAGGGACCTGTGCTATATAAATATTTAGATTAGGTAGAAAAGGCGGGGAGGGTGGGTAGGCTGATCTGTGTTATGACAGGGCATTTTATGGTATATGGTTGTTTAACCATGCTAACAATATTTTTGGTATGCATTTGTTTTCAAATTGTAACCCAAATTCTACATATTAGAGCATGATAGTTTAAATAAATATTATAAACTTCCTTTGCGTCTCCTGTTTAACTTATTGTGGACAAGTGAGAGAGCGAAAGGGTGTGTCCTGTTACTGCAATCCTTGACAGGGTCGGGAGTGTTGTTGATGGAGCAAGGACTCGTAAAATAGACTTGCTCGTAAGCAATCCTCTCATTTAACCCGCTAACGAATTACCAACAGCGTCTTGATAATAATAAAACGCAAATGCAGAAGACACACGGGTTAGAGAAGCTTGCATATGTGTTTACTAACCCTAACAATATGAATGAAAGACTAAAAGCGCTCTAACTGGGAAATCTTTACTGCGCATGCGTCAACTGCATCTACGTAGTATGACGTTTAATGCTTGGAGGGAAAACTCTTGCGCATGAGCAGAAGGCACTAAAATGGCGGCTTGAAAGCTCACATGCATGGCACCTGCTTAGCTGAATAGAAAATAAGCTATTTAACTAATGCTAATGCAAAAAGGGTATTAATAAGTATATTGGGTTAGAGTAAAGATGGGTGGTATACAGTGAAACCATTTATTTTTTAAATTAACATTTGTCTATTTGACTTTCTTATTAGTGCGCATTTGGGCCTCTCGTGTGTGACCAGAGTGTGCTAAGCACGTGACCCTCGCGCATGTCTGTTGAGAAGTGAGCCGGAAGCATGACGATGCACTTGAATGCGATCCAAGGACACAAAAGTTACAAACCCTGGGAACAAGCACTGAAGACCTCTGGATGAATGGATTTTTTTCGCCAAATAAAAACAATTGTTTCTATTAAGATGTGAATACCGGTGGGAATAAAACTTTTGAATAAAAATTAAGGGGTTGGATTTATGAACAATGGGATGATAGACTAAGATGACATATAAGCATGGTGTGATGATCATCCCCCTTGCCTGTCCAATCAGAGCTAGTATTTTTGCGATATTGAAACTTTAGTGGGTGGACCGTGGCCAACGAAAAGTATAACTGAGGTAGTTTTAGTTAGTTAGAGAGTCATCGATGCTGCAGAGCTCGGGATGCTGTCGGTGCTGTGGGTGGTGCTGATGCTGAAAAGGACGCTGTAAGACGCTGATGAAGACATCGAATGCAGAACCATCTATCTTTATTTAATTGGGTTAGAAAGAAGATCGCAGAAGAATCTCGAGGAGGAAGAGAGTGTCAGAGAGGGGTGCGACGCAGGCGCCGGTATCTTAGAGAGGTTAAGTATCCTGTCCTGATTCCTGTCCTGCAGTCTTTGTCTCCTGATCTATCCCGGGGACCCTTACCAGCCCTTTGGCCAGAGGGTTCGGTCTTCACAACATCCTTGGTAACTATAAATTCATGGTAATTGTAGATGATCTTCTCTCTCTGTCCTCTCCTTTCCTGACATGGTTATTGTATGTGTCTGAAAATTTTCCTTAATGAAAGATTTTGATTTGTAATCTTATGAATGAGGGTATTGTACTGAAACTTTGAGATGGTTCACTTTCACTTAATTTAGATAAAGTTCTTAAAAACTTCCTGAGTCTGTGGTTATTTTCTTTAAATAATGAATAGTTAATAAGTTATGTTAATTATCACTATCAACTAGTTCAACTAATGGTCCATTGACCAGAGGAAAGAACTTTTTGATCAGTGAAAGGTTAGTTAGGAATAAGTAAAAACTAATCCTGAAATATGGAAAATATAAACTAAACCCAGCGGTCTACTTGGATCTGTGTAAGTGTTTATGGGCCCAGGTGAGTATATGGTAGTAGAGTATCTGTTGTTAGTACACCGCTGGATCAGTTTTCTGGTAGCAGAGTTATGGTTATTATTGACTAGTTTGGTGATAAGTATAGATTATTGATTATTGATTTATGTTTTAACAAAAAGAGTTAGCGTCTTTGTTCTATGTTGTCTGGAAAAATCCCGGGGAATGAATAGCGGGTGGCGAAGGAAACCACACTGCAGTGAGGTTACTCGTCTATTGGAATAACACTGAGAAGCTATGCAGGGCTGGCAGTGTTAAAGTAGGGACTATTTTCTGTGCAAAGCGAGAGTGATTCATAGCAAAGAGTTCGCTGGTGAAACTTTGGTGTTATATCACCTAGAAAGGGTAACACTGAAGGAGTAGCAGGTTCTTCCAAGCTTCAGTGACAGCAAAAAGAGTTCGCTGGTGAAACTTTGGTCTCATTTCTCAATACGGGTGACACTGGAGGAGTAGCAGGTGCTCTAGAGCTTGAATGAAGAGTAAGCGGAAGGGTTTTACTTGCAGTGTATGAAGAGTAAGCGGAAAGGTTTTACTCGCAGTGGAAAGAAATAATCTATCCTTTGATTAGTGGAACAGACAGAGTAGCGAATGTTTTTATGTCGTTAATAACAAAGAATTTAATGTAAAGTATTAAGAAAATAAGTTTTCGTATTACCTTGTGAAGGGAGGGTCAGTCGCCGGAGTTGCACTGACGTCACAAGGGATTGGTAGAATCAGCGGGCGTGTGACAAAAGCAGCCTTGTAAAGGAGGGGTCAGTAGTAAGGAGTAGAACTGACGTCAGAAAAGGCCGCGCTGGCATTGGTCAGACCACGAGCGTGAGCCTGATTTTAATTGGATAGCCAGTTGGAAGCCGCGCTAGGATTGGTGGAGAGAGGAGGTTGTATGCGAGATTTTGATTTGACTATTAGTACAAGACGTACGGGCAGAGGATTTCAAGGGTTTGCAGAGTATAATTTTATACATCGTTCATCGAGAATGTATGGAGAAAGAAAGAAAATGTCTTTTGTAAAGAAAATTAAGAATTTCTTTAAGAAAGACAAGCCTGTATTGACTAGAGAGGGAATTCCTATTCCGCTACCGAAGACACCAGCATCTTTTATGATGATGGAGAGAGGATATCATACTTGCGTGTGGTTGGAAAATTGGATAGAATATACGAAAGGTGATGGAGTACTAGCATTTCCAGAAAATGGTATGTTTAATGGGAGAATTGTTCAGAATTTGAGAATGAGAATGAATGATTTGGAACCTAGACCTAGGTTAACTCAATATGAGGCTTTGGAAGAATGGGAGACTGAGTCATATGAACGTGAGAAAAATAGAGGTGGGAGATATAAAGGGTTCTTTCCCAGATATTTGCAGGAATCACGCGAAGGGCAGATGAAACAGTGGAGGAGAGCTATGGTATCTGAAGGGTTATATCCAGTATTAATGGCTGAAGAACAGTCTGGAGGAAAGTGTAAAGAGAAACGAAACATTTGGATATGGTGAATCAGATGATGAATTGTTAGAGGATATTTTAATTAAAAATCCACCACTGTATCAAGAAGCAACTAGTAAGGTTACCCCAAGCGCACCAGTGATAGGAATGCCTTTATCCCCACAAATTGTACATGATACGTCATTTAATAGGGTGCTGCAAGATGAGAGAGATGTTTTAAATAAAACTAGAGAAGAATTAGTAAAGAAAATAAGTCAATTAAATTTGAATACTGAAGCTTTGACAGTACCAGTGACTATTGGTCCGGTAATCCCATTGTACAGAGATAAAAAGACTTGCCAGAAACCACAAACTGTGACAGTTCCGTTAAACAGTCCTAGAAAAGAAGTAATCATTACAGATGATCAGGTCAGTGAAAGTGAATCAATTATTTCATTAATGGATCTCCCTAATGTGGAACCTTTAACTGAAACTCCAAAAGAGTTACGCCCATGAATTTGAGAGAAAGAAGACCTTTGGTTCATACAGGAACTGGAGGCGCAACAGTAGTTACCCCTGAAGATATAGAAAGGTGGGCATAGGAAAGAGATAATCAGAACCCAGCACCAAGGATTTTAGACATTAGTAGATTGAAGGTGGAATTAGAAGAAATGATAGCGGGAAGTGTGGGCACAGAAAGATTGAATGCTTACAATGATGAAGAATTATTATTTTTGTGTAAGAGTATAATAAGAAGAGCAAGAGTATTTCATGAGAAATTAACAGAAGTTGCTTCAGAAATGGGAATAGATATAGGGAAATCAAAGTTGTTGCAGAAAGTCATATTCGGCAGAAAACACTATGGAGGTGGTGGCTGGACGTATAACAACTCTGGACTTGTAGTAGGAAAATCCTACAAATACCTGGGGGTTAATTTCGACTCCAGGGGCACCCTTGCCAAACATCGCAGCAACATCTCAATCAAAGCCATGGCTCTCCAAGTGAATCTTTCAAAACGTTCAAAAAAATTGACGGGCCTGAGCCTAACTCCAATGTTGGAAGTCATGAAAGCCACAATTGGCCCCACGTTGTCATATGGCATTGAAATTTCTCTGGGCAAACTGAGTGCAACATTAAACCAACACATGACTAAGATCTATAAAAGAGTCTTTCATATGCCAAAATCCGCTTCTGCTGCACAGATACGATTAGAATTGGGCCTTTTAAATTACGAAATCTCAGGCGCAGGTGCTTATTTAAATCTGTGCCATAAGTTAAGGCAGGCCGGAGTTGGGTCGCTTGAGTCACTGTTGTGGTCAGATATTAGCCTTAATAACCCAGGTGGGTCCTACAGTCAGTTCTTCCATTAATGCGTACAGCAACTATTGGCAAGCGATCTCTGGAATCTTAACCCTAGTAACATAGTCTTCAAAACTAGTATCAAGAAGCGCATCCGTATGTGGTCTCATAATACCGACAAAGCTCTTTTTGCCAAACGCAAGCATGCATGGGCAGTAATTAACTCTTACCAGCTGGCTTCTCTTCCATCATACCTGCCCTGCACATACCCCCTGTACTTAAAACTGCGTTTTATGGCACTTAGATTGAGGGAATGGCACTTTCTGAAACATTTACCTCTTTGGCGTCGTACATCAGATGACCTACAGTGCAGGGGCTGCGGGGACTTGGTGGAGTCTCTGGAGCATGTTGTATGCCTCTGCCCTGCATTGCTGGCCCAGTGCAGACTAAAACTGAGGCCAGAGTGGAACAGATTGGGAGTCTGGTCCTGTGGGCAGGCAATTATCGCGCCATTGAACCCAGAGAACACAGCTTTAAACATAAGCCTCACAATCTTTATTCACCGTGCATATCGCAAACTCAATCAGCAAACTGCAGGCCCGGCAACAATATCGAGGAAGTGCACAGGTGACTAAAACAATAGCAAACCCATGAAGCTCTATTTCAGTATAACCTGTGTTCTCTGCCCCTGCAATACTACGGAACGCGATCCCGACGACTCGATACTGACTATCGACAACCTGACAGTTGCTTCACTGAACTGTTTTTATCTTTTGGGTCTCTCTGCAACTCGGTGTCTTATTTGTAGTTTTTAGCAGCAACATCAATTCTTTTTTTACACTATTAATTGTTTTTAATGATATTCTGCTGCTATCTGGTTTTAAAACACGTAGTCCTATTACAATTTGGTCATTTTAATCTCTCAGTTTTGTATACGTATGGTATGTATGTCTTGCTTTTATGATTATATTTTTAATCAAATAAAGTACCATTCACTCAAAAAAAAAATAGAAAGATGGGCACAGAAAAGAGATAATCAGAACCCAGCACCAAGGATTTTAGACATTAGTAGATTGAAGGTGGAATTAGAAGAAATGATAGCGGGAAGTGTGGGCACAGAAAGATTGAATGCTTACAATGATGAAGAATTATTATTTTTGTGTAAGAATATAACAAGAAGAGCAAGAGTATTTCATGAGAAATTAACAGAAGTTGCTTCAGAAATGGGAATAGATATAGGGAAATCAAAGTTGTTGCAGAAACCCTATCGAGTGGATTTTACTGACAAACATTTAGAAAGTGTTAATGCATCTGGAAAGAGACTACAGATAAAGGAGTTAATGAATATTTTGCGAAAATGGGGAGACATTGATAAATGGAGAATTAGATGGATAAGAAAGAAAGAGGAAGTTCGAGCGAGAGAAGCATCAACTGCATTTCCAGTAAGGGAAACAGAAAAGGTTGAGAAACTGTGTCCAAAGAGAGAAGTTCCTGGAGGAGGATATGTTCATGTTCCTTGGAGTAGACAAGATATTTTGTCATTTACAAATGATTTTCCAAAATTGAGAGAAAAACCAGTTGAATGGTATAAACAGGTAGAAAGATTTGTGAAGGTTTCAACGGTCATATTAAAAGATCTGGATGGTTTGTTTGACATTGTGGTACCTGCTGATTTATGAGCGGAGTGTAAGATTACAATAGATTGGCCAAGTGAAGAGTATGCTAGAGACTCCAAGACAGGAGCACCCTCAGAGGAGGTGATGAAGAAATACCACCAAGTGATTACCTATTTGAAAGGGAAAATTCCTCCTAAAGAAACAGATTGGGTAAAGATAGATAGGACGACACAAGAACCAAATGAATCTGTACATGCGTATTATGAAAGGTTATTGCATGTGTTTAAGCAGTATAGTGGCTTCGAAAATATTGGTGATAAGGACATGGGACATTTTGTGTATCGGTTTGTATATGGTTTGAAACCAGAGATTAGTCAGATGATACAGCAACATATGTTGTGTTGGCAAAACAAGACAGTGGATGAAATTTTACAGTATGCAAAATATTGCGGAGACGACATTGAGGCCAGGCGTAGAAAGTTAAAAGAGAAAATGATGTGGGCACAAGTAAAATTAACAGAACAGCAAGAGGAGAAAACAAATGCCCAAAATAGTAATCAAGTGAAAGAGCAGAGTCAGAATGATCAAGTGGCGAATGGTAATAAATTCAGAGGACGAATGGACAGAGAAGAAGCAAAGAAGAAATTTCCTTGTCATGCGTGCGGAAAGCTTGGACATTGGAAGAACGAGTGTAAGAGTACTCAGAATAATAAAAATAATAATGGGCCAAATCAAAATTTTATCCCACAGATGCAGAATGAAGTACTTATGAATCAGCAGCAGCAGGTAGTTACTCCACAATATCAGGTGCCACCAGCTCCTATGCCAAACTTTGTGAACCATCAAAAGTTCAGTATGAACACCGGATTTCAAGGAGAAAGTGGTAAGAATAATAGAACAGTTACACAATATTTGTTGCAGAATGATGAAGAAAATTCAGATTACTCGCAATGACGGTGCCTGAGGGGGGAGGAAGAGGAGTGCGTGCTTGGCGCATCCTTGCCGGTAGATCAGTCAGGTCCATTTGTTGATGGGAAAGTTGAAGGTAAAGACATCACTTTTCTATTGGATACTGGTGCTACCCGGTCTACTGTGAGAACAGCAGACATCCCAAACCTACCCCTCTCGGGAGAATCAATCCAAGTTGTAGGTGTGTCGAATAAACAGATTAGAACCCCGATCACAAAACCAATGGAGGTGCACATTGGAAACTTTAAAGAAATGCATCGGTTTGTAGTTTGTGATTCCAGTCCAGTAAATCTGTTGGGAAGAGATCTACTGTGCAAAATGAATTGCACGATCTACTGTACACCAGATGGTGTCGCCTTCCAGACCCCTGATGAAGACGTTATATACAAGATGATGTTAGTTAAACAGGGAACAGAAGTAGATGAGATGTTTTCACTAATGACTGAAAATGAATTACCAGAAGAATTGAAAGCTACAGTCGATCCAGAAGTGTGGGATTTTACCGGAAAAGATATTGGGCTGATGTCAAATGTAGACCCAGTGAAAGTGACAGTGCAGGAACGTGCAGTTTATCCAAACACACGACAATACAAGATGAGTCCAGAAGTAAAAGCAGGAATTATTCCAGAAATCGATCGAATGGTTAAACAAGGCATTTTAAAAGAAATAATGAGTAGTCCTTGTAATTCACCAATCATGGGACTTAAAAAGCCTAGTGGAAAATATAGGATAGTGCAAGATTTACGAAAAATAAATAAAATTGTAGTACCATGTTGCCCAATAGTACCAAATCCAGCAGTGATCCTTTATCAGATATCATGGAATACGGGCTGGTTTACAGTAATTGGTTTGTGCCAAGCATTCTTTTCTATTCCTTTGCACCCAGACAGCCAGTATCTTTTTCCGTTTAAGTTCGATGATCGTATCTATGCATGGTGCAGAGTTCCTCAAGGGTACACAGAGAGTCCCTCGATTTTTAATCAGATCCTGAAAAAGTGTTTAGAGTCATTAGTCATGCCTGGAAATTCGGTTCTGGTTCAGTACATTGATGACCTACTGGTGGCATCAAGAACACGAGAGGATTGTGTCATTGACACAATTGCATTACTGAATCATTTGGCTGAAGGAGGACACAATCAATCAATCATGTCATTTATAAAGCGCACTACATACCCGCGAGGGTCTCAAGGCGCTGGGGGAAGAGGGGGTGGTGCTGCTACTGATCGAAGAGCCAGGTCTTGAGGAGTCTTCTGAAGGCCAGTAGGTCTTGGGTCTGTCGGAGGTTGGTGGGGAGGGTGTTCCAGGTCTTGGCGGCGAGGTGGGAGAAGGATCTGCCGCCGGCGGTCGTTTTCCGGATGCGGGGGACTGTGGCGAGGGCGAGGCTGGTCGAGCGGAGCTGGCGGGTGGGGGTGTAGAAGCTGAGTCGTCTGTTGAGGTAGGCTGGTCCGGAGTTGTGGAGTGCTTTGTGTGCGTGGGTGAGGAGCTTGAAGGGTATCCTCTTGTTGACAGGGAGCCAGTGCAGGTCTCTCAGGTGCGGTGTGATGTGGCTGCGTCGGGGGATGTCGAGGATAAGACGTGCAGAGGCGTTCTGGATGCGTTGCAGCCGTCTCAGGAGCTTAGCCGTCGTTCCTGCGTAGAGGGCGTTTCCGTAGTCCAGCCTGCTGGTGACGAGGGCCTGGGTGACTGTTTTCTTGTTTCGGTGGGGATCCACTTGAAGATCCTGCGGAGCATTCGGAGGATGTTGAAGCAGGATGAGGAAACGGCGTTGACCTGCTTAGTCATGGAGAGGGTGGGGTCGAGGATGACCCCTAGGTTGCGTACGTGGTCGGTGGGTGGCGGGGCTGTTCCCAGTGATGTTGGCCACCAGGAATCGTCCCAGGCTGAAGGGTTGGAACCAAGGATGAGGACCTCCGTCTTGTCCGAGTTCAGCTTCAGGCGGCTGGTCCTCATCCATTCGGCGACGGCCTTCATTCCTTCGTGGAGGTGGGCTTTGGCGGTGTGAGGGTCTTTGGTGAGGGAGAGGATCAGCTGGGTGTCGTCGGCGTAGGAGATGATGTTGAGGTTGTGCTGTCGGGCGACGTGGGCGAGGGGTGCCATGTAGATGTTGAACAGCGTTGGGCTGAGGGAGGAGCCTTGGGGTGCGCCGCAGATGATCTTGGTGGCCTTGGATCGGAAGGGGGCGAGGCGGACGCTTTGTGTCTCCAGAAAAATTACAGTTCTGTCAACCAGAAGGTAAATATTTAGGGCATAAAATAGAAAGAGGAGTAAGAAAAGTGACACCGGAAAGAATAAAAATAATCAAAGAGATGCAACTACCTCAGACACAAAAGGAAATGAGAATGTTTCTGGGAGTGGTTGGGTACTGTAGGCAGTGGATTAACAGTTTTTCCATGCTAGCAAAACCATTGATACAAATTTTTTATTTATTTTATTTATTTATTTATAGAGTTTTATATAGCGCGAACGTGACCCAAGGGTATCAGAGCGCTTCACAGTTCCATGAGGTACAGTTTAGAGTACACCGGGAATAGCAGCATTAATATATATAAGATTCCGGTACATGTCTTTCTTAATAGTTTCAACAATAACAATTTTAGGATCTGTTTAGTGTACAATGTGTAACAATATTACTATACAAATGGTTCCGATGTGTACTTTCCGTATGTTTTACATCAAAACTCCAGAGTAGTACTGTACAGATAAAGAAGTATTCGCAGCTTAACTGGTGATTTTATCTATACATTCGTTGTTGGTCTGTAGAGGTAACACCTACATCAGCTCTAGCTGGCAACAGTATTTGGTTAGTTTTGGTGTCTTTGTGGCTATTTTGTGCATGATGTATCCATAGCTGACCGGACTATGATCACGATGCCGATGATGAACAGACTTGCCTAAGGAAGGAACTTGCTCATTAGGAAGATCTTCGCTTCCCTCTTGAATGTTGCCGTGTTTGGAATTTTTCTAATGTTTGGAGGGAGTGAATTCCAGATTGTGAGGGCCGCTCCGGAGAATGCTCTGTCATATGTTTTCTTCTTCCGAAAGATGGGTGGTTTTAACAACAGCTCTCTGGAACTCCTGGCTGGTCTGCTTCCCCCTGATAGCTCAATTTTCTGGACTAAGTACCTTGGTGTTTTGTAGTGGAGTGCTTTGTGGGTAATACATGCCAGCTTAAGTTGAGTTCTGGCTTCGTATGGTAACCAGTTTAATGCTTTCAGGTGTGGGGAGATATGGTCGTATTTTCTAGACCCTGTGATGAGTCTTGCGGCCGCATTGAGACAGGCTTTTAGTGGTGCTGTGGAGATTTTTGATAGACCTGTTAGTGTTGTACATCCATATTCAATCCTTGAAATAACTAAGGACTGGACTGCCAATTTGAGGTCCGCCGTAGTAATGAGTGGTTTCACTTTCCTAACATAGTTCAGGTGAAACCGGGCACTTTTTGCCATTGATTTGATGTGGGCTTTCATGTCTAGGTTCTTATCAAGCGTGATTCCCAGTGATTTCGTCGAGTCAACTAAGGTAGGGGTGCAGTTTAGCGCTGTGATCAGTTTGGTCCATTCCTTCACATTAGTGGGGTTCTTTGGCGGTGATATTAATAGGAATTTCATTTTTTGTGCATTTAATTTCAGATGATTGCTTGTTAACCATTGTAATGACACTTTTAAGGCCTCATTCATTGTCTTGATGTCTTCCAGTGACGCGATCTTGATGTAGATCTGAGTGTCATCTGAATACATGTGATAGGATATGTTTGCGTCTCGGAGAATTTCTGTAAGGGGTTCGACATATAGGTTGAATAGTGATGGAGATAGTGTTGATCCTTGAGGGACTCCAATCGAATTCGGGCACGATGGGGATAGCGTCTGGTTGACCAGGAATCTTTGTGTTCTGTTCTGAAGGAAGGATTCAAACCATTTCAGAACATTTCCAGATAGTCCCATCCTGTCTTGAAGCCGGGCTAGCAATTTTTCATGATTTACTGTGTCAAATGCAGACGACAGGTCAAGAAGGACTAGTAGACATGTTTGATTGTGATCTAGAGCCTGTAGCGCATCATCCACTATATGTAAGATTGCTGTTTCCGTACTGTGGCCTGGTCTGAATCCCGATTGGCAGTCGTCCAGCAGATTGAAATTAGTGATGTGGTTGCTCAGTTGATTTTACACACATTTTTCAATTAGTTTGGCAAGTAATGGAATATTGGTTACTGGGCGAAAGTTATTTGAGTCTGCCGTGTCCGCTGTAGGTTTTTTGATGATGGGGAGGACTGGACCTGTTTTTAGGCACTCTGGTAGGACCCCTTGAGATAGTGAGGCATTGATTATTTTAGTCCATATTGGACGACGATATGGTTGATTCTTTTTAGGCATTTAGAGGGGAGGGGGTCATTGTAGTGGTTATTTGGTTTGATAACCGAGAGTGTTTTGGCAATGGTATACTGGTCATATAACTCGAAGGTTGACCATTGTGCTTTATTTTTTGACCTATCATGATCGTTTTTCGTGGTAGCAACGTTTTGTGGTGGTAGTTGGCTAGAGAGGTTGTCGGTTGCCATCCTGAGCTCTCTTTCTAGCGTGTTGGCCTTGTCTGTGAAGAATGTTGAAAATTCCTCGCAGCTCAGTTGAGTTTTAGTTGTTTCTTGGGCAGATTTGGCCAACTTACTGGATTGTTGCTTTAACATCTCAAAGAGTTTCCGTGGTCTATTTATGGCGTTATCCAGTTCCGATCTAAAAAATTCCTTTTCGGAATTGAGGACACTTTTGTTGTAATCGTTTCTGATTTTTCTGAGAGTTTTTAGCTGGGGTGATGATGGGTGCTGTCTCCATTTTCTTTCTGCGAGTCTCAGCTTCCGCCTGTCTTCATTCAGTGCCCCATTAAACCATGGATTTTTATCTTTTTCTGAGACTCTTTTCAGTTTTAGTGGCATGGTGGAGCTGACTATATTCGTCATTGCCGTAGTGTAGTGATCAGTGAGTTCTTTAACGTTCAGCAAGTTGTTAGGCGGATTTAGATCCTTCTCACATCTTGCTACTAGTAGCTCAATACTAGGGTCTTTGGTGTCCCGTGTCCACTTTTTAAGTTTGACAGGTTGCATGGTCTTGTTCTTTTTTATGGTGGGTATCAGGAAGGTTATGGCATGGTGATCCGACCAATCGCAAGGAACAATTGAGTAGATTGTAATATCCTTGACTCTCGAGATTACCCAGTCTATGGTTGCCCCTTTCGAGTGTGTTGGCTGTGTGCAGGCTTGAGTAAGGTTTAGATCTGTTAAAAAGTCTTTAAGTGCGTTGACCTGTTTGTCATTATTGTTGTCCCAGTGTAAATTAAAGTCACCTAGGAATATGTTATTAGTGTGACTGTTAGAGTTAGCCGTGATGATCTCCATTAACTGGTCTATGAAAGTGGCATTATTGCCTGGTGGGTGGTAGAGCGCATGCAAGTTGCACCTTTGATTATCTGCAGTTCTTATACCGAGACCGAGGTATTCACAGGATTCAAGAGGGTCGGATTGTATTTGGCTGACCTCGATATCAGATCGGTATATGCATGCTATACCGCCTCCTGTCTTTTTTAGTCTGTCTAATCTCACAATGTTATAATGAGGGGGCACCAGTAGATCCATGAATGAGGAAGAAGATTCCGTAAGCCATGTTTCTGTTAAGATTGTCACGTCAGCTTCCTGGCTAATGATGAGGTCAGCGATGTCTGAGGCATGTTTTGCTGCGGACCGACAGTTGAGCAGTAGGCATAGCAGTGGTTTCCCTGAGCTACTAGAGTTCATCTCTTGAGTACTGGTGGTTAGCTGGACTTGTTTTAGGTTGTTAAGGTTGGGTTTTCTGTTCTTAAGCCAGGACGTTCTATTTGCATCGATCGGGACTGATCTAATTTCCTCACCTCTGCTGCTGGCTTTAGACTCATATGACCGGAGTAGGGTTTTGGTTTCAACATCCGATAAATATTTAAGATTTTTGTATGGTCGACTATGCCTATTTGATAATGGCATGGCTGTCTCTTTACTCTTTCCTTGAAGATCATGCACTGATTTTTGAATGAGCTCGACTTTGGAGTGAATGCTTACAGTGATTTCTAGTATTTTTTCCATAACTTGCAGTGCGTTTAGAAGATCATGTGACATATTGCCCGCTTGTATTTGAAGAGCTTCGATTTCTCTCTGAGTATGAGGTGATATATTAGGAGTGCGCATCTGCCTATTTCGAGTTTTGTTTGTGTCCCGGTGCTTTAGATCTGTGGCTTTTTCAGTATTCCTTTTTTTGTCATTATTTCGGGTGTCTGCGCCTCCCCTATGTGTGATGTGAGATGCGCTCCCTTTGTCCTGTGATCTTAATATAAAGCTAGGGGGATATGAGTTTTGTAAGGACGCAGGTGCTATTTGTATTGTTGTAGAGGGGGGTATGGAAGGGGTGTTAGCTTCCATATCCTTTATTGCTGGATGGAGGTTCCCATTGAATGGCCTATGTGTAGGAGTAATCAAATCCTGGGGAGAGGCGCTGATTTTTCCCGATGTAAAGGTGTCTGGGTGGTATTAGCGTATGGTAGAGATTCTTCTCCTATCTCTGTACAATTCCCGTCCAATGTGCCTCTTGTCAAAGTTGTGTCTCCTGACAGCATTGTAGGTTGCGGCTCTTGAGGGCCTCTAGGTATTATGGCGTCTATGGTGGTAGTGTTGGTGGTGGATAGGGTGACTGCTTGTGTGGTCAGGTGCTGTTGAGACCTTGTGTTATCTACACATTCTTTTAAGGTTGAAAACAGGTTGTCAAACTTTTCTAACTCGTTGTTGGCTGCTTGTATAAGCACAATTTAAGACATAGGTTTCCTATAGCAGACCACCAGTCTGTCTTCACGTTTTTTCACGCACGTAGTTCTTGTACTCCCGAAAATCACGTGCTCACAACACCATCACACTTGAACTTATTTTTTAGAATTTCCTTGCTAACAAGAATAAGATATACAATTTCTTTTTTCAACCATTTATATCATTTTCCGTTTATGGTACATAATCTACGTAACCGGGAGCAGACTACCAGTCTGTCTTTCCGTTTCACTACGTATGTAGTTTCCCGCACGCGCACTCATTTCCGGGATACACGTGCATTAAATATGCGACGCGCACTCATTGAGCTTACCGGCCTTTTTTTGTTGGATACTAACAGACAGAATACGCCACGATATACTATTACGTGGGTAAGTCACTTTCACAATTCACACCGCTCCTGCGGCACATTTCTTGTCACTTTAAAGCTTATGCTTCACGCACTCCTTAACTTGAATTGTTGTTCTTTTACACAGTTTTATCGTCTTATGATCTCGCTCATGATACGGCATTCGTAAGTTTTTCCTCTATCGGCACATCGATTGTATTCACAAATCGAGATACTAACTTTTCACGTTATACCCGTTTGCACGTCACTATTCACGGTATGCTTCAATTTTTGAACGCGAAACGATCCTAATGATTAACTATCCAGTTCTGCCACCTTTGATAATACTAACGGTTGCACTTTGTACAATAGGCACATTACTCATTAGTTGTTTCGCAGTACACCTGATTATATTTCACAGCTTGGATTCACACCCACACTTTATCATGTCTTCGCGCATGTATGCAGAGTTACTTTTTAGATCATTAGAACAACATGGATTGTATAGTCGTTTTTGTTATCACGTTGATTCTATTCTCCCGCAGTTGTCTTGCACTGAACCCAAAAATGTCTTCTATTCTTTACAGTTCATATAGCCCCTGACGAAGGGCTTTTTGCCCGAAATGCATTGGGCATAAACACACTTTTATGTAATGCAATGTTATGAAGCAATAACAATTGAAACAACGATTGAAAATGTCAAAATTGAACTTTATTGATTAAAACTTTGAAGACAATTCAAATACTTCTCGTTTACTTGTTATACATGATGTATCGAGTGCATTTGGGATATGCACCTCTGAGCTAGAGGCCAGCATTTACAGGCATGTATAAGCACAATACCATTCTTGTAGATAGTTATGCATAGTTCCGCTCTTAATCTTGGTGACAGGATGATCAATAGTTTAGTACCATATGGGATATTGCTTATATTTTTTATGTTGAGCATCTTCGTAATGACCGTGCGCCATTTAGCCGTTTTTCTGGTGAAAAATATCAAGTCTTTTACAATAATGCCTTTGTTTAGATTAAAGGAGGGGTCAGAGATTAGCGTGTCTGGGTTTTTTCTAATTAGATTGTGTTTGCATTTTTTGGCTGCATTCTTAGATAAGTTAGTTGGGTACTTTATGACATAAGAGTTATTGCCTGCTGATTTTAAATTGGTTCCGGCCATATTTACTGATGGCGGTATATAATTCTCCGGGGTGTTCCTGCAGAGGTGACCTCACTTTGATGTATCCTCTAGTCCATTACCTGTCTCCGGACGTTTCCAGGTCTACTGTCGTTCCTGTAGGTGTCTCTACTCTCCTTTGTTTCCTTGTGTCCCCTCTGATGTATCCTTTTGCCCCCCATGTCTTTCTGTGGTTCCTGCTACTGTCTTTGCTATCTTTTAATACCCTGTGTTCGTGATCTTTTGGGTATTATCCTCCTCGGGAATAGAAATTATTTAATTATATAACATTTGGTTAGGACGTATGGAAAAAGTACTATTCCATGCTATTTCACAGTCCAACATTTCGTTTATTGGAAGCTATAGAAAGTCATTCCAAGATGGCCGCCGTCTTGGTGATCTAAGCTCATTGAATAGCTGTAGGCCCTTGTTAGTTTCTATTGTATAGTCCTCTTTCTATTGCCCTTTCCAGATTGCTACCATTTTGGAGATCGAGTTGAGGTAATAAGATGGATCAATCCTTTGCTCAAGATGGCCGGGGCAATAAGGCAGAAAAGAGACAACACGTGTGCAAAAAGAAAGGGAAAAGGAGACGAAATTTGCTGTACACTGTCTTTAATGCATTGCATCGCATCGCCTCTAGGTCTGAGAGTCAGCGGCGGCCGCCATTTTAAAGTCAGGCAAGCTGCAGCCAGACTCCCCAAATCAGTGTCTATGTCGACTTTAACTAGCTTTATAACTTTTTGTTCCCGAGCCGTGCAATCGTCAGCAGGCCTCACGGGAACCGGTGAATCCCCTTTCTCCGCGGGATCCCCAGCGGTGCCGGTCGTCTTTCCTCCTGCCGCATTAAGGGAGAGTGTAGCGATGTGGCCTCGTCTTAGCCCAGCAGGGAGCCGCGCATTACTGGGGGCTCTTACCTGGACTGGAGCGATATTATTCTATTCCTGGGGGCTCGCACATCGGCAGGTCTGGGTGCGACAGGCCAGAACAAGGTCTCGTCCTGTAGTGGAGCGGCATGACCCCGGGTGCTTGGACCGGCAGGGAGCCATGCGTTGCTGGAGTCTCGGCTCAGCGTTGGATCCGCCGGGAAGCGACGCAGCTCCTGGGCACAAATCAGCAGGAGGGCGGTGCGGCCGGCGCCTCAACCGGCACTCTTCAGGGTGCAAAAACATAGATCATAGCCCCCGCGCCTTGCCACCCGAGGCGACGGGAATGCTGCACTTCCCGCCCAATCCCAGATGAGAACAACACCGGAGGACGAAGATCGGAGTTGCAGAAAGCGATCGGCCCGCTGGTCTCCAGGCGACAATCGAAGCCGCCGCGATCACAGCACCCACACCATCATAGGCCACAGGCTGTGGTGATGCTGCAAGCCCCGCAAACTGGCCCGGAGCACCCGCTTCATGGCACATCCAGCGCAGGTCTCGGACAGGTCGTTGCAAGCAGAGAGCTGCGAGGCAGGGGAGGAGAAGGCGCGTTGGTCGGGAGTCGATCCTCTCCGAAGGTAAGCTGCCCTTGAATCCAAAAACGATCCGGTGTGTTGAGAAAGGCTGGCGGATATATGGATGGCTGGGTTAGCATGGGGATTTAAACCGATTTGGTTATCCCCAACCCAGGAGCTCTAGCAGAGAGCTCCTACTTAGCGGCCATCTTGTATGTGGTTGTGTCAAATGACACGGAAAAGAGCTAAAGATCCAATTGATTGGAATGATGAATGTTTGGAAGCTTTTGTGAAATTGCAGAATTGTTTGTGCGAAGATCCTGCTTTGGGCATGCCTGATTACTCAAAAGAATTTGCGTTGTTTTGCTGTGAGAGGGAAAATTGTGCACTTTCAGTTTTAACACAGAGACATGGATTGAGCCGACGTCCAGTGACGTATTTTTCTGCCACATTGGATCCAGTGGCTTCAGCTTTACCTGGCAGCTTAAAAGCAGTAGCTGCTACTTGTATGAGTCTTGGGCAAAGTGAGTCAATAGTGATGGGACATTCAGTAAAGGTCTATGTTCCACACTCAGTTGAAATTCTTCTGACAAGAACAAGAACACAACATCTCACACCTAGTCGGCTGACTAAGTATGAAAGAGTGATTTTGGGAGCAGAAAATGTGACAGTGATAAGATGTACGGTTATGAACCCTGCCACATTATTGCCAGACCCATGCAATGAGGAAGTAAGAGATGAAATTGATCATGATTGTTTGGATGTGACTGAATTGTGTACCAAGCCCCGTCCTGACATAAAAGAAACACCATTAAAGGAAGCTGATCATGAATTATTTGTGGATGGGTCCTGTTTGAGGACAGAAGATGGAGGATTAAGTGCTGCATATGCTGTATGTAAAATAACAGGGGTAGTCGAAGCATCCTGTTTACCAAGAGTCAAATCTGCACAAGTAGCCGAATTGGTAGCCTTAACAAAGGCATGCAAAATTGGGAAAAATTGGAGAATAACCATATTTACGGACAGTCAATATGGTTTCGGGGTGTGCACGATTTTGGCCAGCTCTGAATGCAGAGGGGATTTCTGACTTCTTCAGGATCTCCTATACTAAACAGTAAAAATGTGAAAGATCTGCTGGAAGCATTACAATTGCCAAAAGAAGTAGCAGTTGTTAAATGAGCTGCACATCAGACAGGAAATAACTATGTGGCAGCCGGCAACAGATATGCGGACCAAATTGCTCGATATTGTGCGAAAAATACAATGGCCATAAACAGAAAAGTTGAAACGAGTGAAACCAGCTGCCAACTTATGTTCTTTTCAATTCCAGAAACATGGGATGAAATTAGACAGTTACAAGAAGAAGTTGAGGAAAGGGAAAAAGAAATTTGGGTAAAAGCAGCCTGTACAAAAAGATCAGTATGGGTGTACCTAGATGGAAGACCAGTCATGCCCGATTGTTTACTCTCTAAAATGGAAAGAGTATATCATGGAGCAACACACATTGGGAGAGATTCAATGATCAGATTATTCAGACAGAGTTGGTATAATCCAAAGTTCAGGGTAGTCGCAGGAAAGCCTTTGCCAGAGATGCTTAACATGTCAGCAGCAAAATCCAGGCAGGAAGACAGTGGTTAGCTGGGGAAAGATTGGAAAGGCAGAAGGACCCTTCACCAGGTTACAATTAGATCTTATTGAGTTGCCTCCTAGCAATGGACTAAAATATGTACTTGTCATAGTATGCCTCTTCTCAAGATGGGTAGAAGCATATCCCACTCGAAGAAATGACAGTCTTACAGTTGCTAAATTGTTGTTGAGGGAGTTGATTCCTCGTTTTGGTTTTCCAGTCACTTTAGAATCAGATAGAGGACCTCATTTTAATAATGAAATAATTCGATTAATCTGTGCTGTATTTAACATTGAACAAAAACTGCACTGTGCTTATCGTCCAGAGGCTTCTGGAATAGTTGAACAGCTAAATGGCACAATCAAGTCAAGATTAGGGAAAGTGTGTGCATCCACAATGCTGAAATGGCCAGATGCATTACCTCTTGTATTGATGGGTCTCAAAAGTATTCCAGACAAAAAGACAGGAATGAGTCCTCATGAGGTTCTCATGGGATGGGCAATGAGGCAAGCATTTATTCCTGGAAACAAATTAATGAATATAACTGATGATCTGGTATTGGACTATTGCAAAGGATTGGCTGAAATGGTGTGTTCTGTCTCTCATCAGGTTGGAGAAGACGCAGTTGAAAGACGGACAGACCAAGCACATGATTTGAATCCTGGAGATTGGGTACTAGTGAAGAAACACACAAGGAAGTCGTATCTAGCACCAAGGTGGGATAAACCACGTCAAGTCATACTGGTCACTACCACAGCAGTGAAGTGTGCAGGTTTGCCCAATTGGATTCATGCTAGTCACACCAGAAGAGTACCGAGCCCATCAGAACAATAAGAGCAACGACTGACTGAGCAGGCTGAAACGTCAAAGGTTGAAAGCTGTGAAATTGAAGAGTCTAGAGTGATAGATTCTGAAAGACAACTGAATGACGAACAGCCAGGTACAAGTCAGGAAGATTGGATACCAATAATTGAAATACCTGAAGATGCTGTTGAAACAAGAAGAATATCAGAACTGAAAAGGCGAGAAGGTAGACAGGAAAAGACAGGGGAAGAAGAACACACTCAGGTGGAAATAAACAAAGACATTCAGGAACCTGAGGAGGGGAGTCAGAATTAGAAGAACAAGTTCAGGCAGAAGAAGAACAATCTGAAATAAGACCTGAACAAGATCAGGTAGATCTAGAAGAACAAGTTCAGGCAGAAGAAGAACAAATTATAATAAGACCTGGACAGGTGCAAATAGAGGAAGGGAGAAACACAGATAAGAGAGAACAAGGACAGATTGTGCCTAGATTAAGTGAAAATAAAAGGATTTTAGAAGAAGATAAAGAAGGAGAAAGTGCAGTTCAGGTTAAAAGAGTTGGGAAAGGAGACAACTGGCCAGTAGGAGTAAAGAGATTAAAATATTATTTGAGAAAATCAGAAAAGAAACCAGAACAAGTAAATGAAGTCACAAGTCAAACACAATCTAAGCAAACTTTAGTGAAACTCACTCGAAGAAGCCCAAGACTGAGAACTTTAAACAGAAAATACAAGGCCCCTGAGTGGACTTACGTTATATTCGAAGAATTTGAAAACTTAGTTTAAGTGAAGAAACAGAAAGGGTTCGTGTGGCACAGATTGATGAAAGCAAATTGAGACGTCCTTAAAAGAAAAAAAATTTAGCAGGCAAAAGAAAAGAAAAAAAAAAAGAGAAGACATTTTCTCAGATTAAAATGGCAGAAGTTGATGTAACAGAAAGACCAAAACGAGGTTTTAAAAGAAAATGTTTTAGATTTTGTTTATGTAGTATTTTATTAGTAGTATTAGTATGGTTGTTTCTAACAGTAGGAGTGCCTTTATTAATGGGAATAAATGACAACAATAAAACAGATATTAATGATAAGATAGATAGAATAAAGGGAACTAAAATAGAAATTGGAGTAGAAGATGATGCAAGTTATCATAATGAATCTAATTATGATACGTCTTCAAATGTGTTTATTAAATTATTTCAGTATGTTAATACAATGGAAATTTGTAATTGCTATGTGTGTATGAAGTTACCCTCATCAGTATCAGAAGGGGTGACGTATCACCATATACCTTTAACATATGGTGTGTCATGTAGTATTTTATCAAGTTTATTTTATGCTACAGGGAGACTTCAGTATTTTTATTCAAATCTAGATGTAGTATTTTCTGAATGACCTATTAGAAAGAATATGAATCCAGTAGTTAGTAGTAAAAATGCACAGTTTATGGGTGAATTTTTCTTAACAATGAGTTCAATAGATTTAGTTCAGGCACATAAAGATAATCTAACATGTACATTAAGAGAAGAAGAAAAAGAATTTCTGAATTTAGTAGAAGAAAGGTGACAGAATTTAATAAAGAAAGCTGCTGGACAGAAAACCCATGTACCCCCATGGGCTGGAACAGAGGGAGTCTATGCAAATGGCAAAGCTCATGCTGCGATGTCCCTGGATTTTGTGAAAAATTGAAAATTCTGCCTCCATAGATTGAAGACAGATTATAACACTAATTACATTGGTTCCAGTGAATGTGAACACAACTTCCTAATTTTAGGAGGGTGGGGACTAAAAGGGGGAACTGATCCTGTATTTCCAGGAGTTTATTATGTCTGCTGGAACAATACCTATTATAGGTTGCCTGCAAGATGGTACGGGAGCTGTTATTTTGGAATAGTCTTCCCGAAGATATACCATGTGGACAGAATCAATGGAATCAATGAAAAATCTAATGGACTAACACGAAGAAGAAGAGCTAGTTTTTCTGAAATAATAGGAGACATATTTAGTGCATTGATACCCTCAGTTGAAGTCATTCTAAATTTGCAGAAAATTTGTAAATTATCGACCATAGTTGATCGTCTTTCTACAGACACTGCAGAAGGATTCTTAATGATTAACACAGAGATGGTTGCAATCAGGTCTATGGTTTTACAGAACCGTCTTGCTCTTGACATTTTATTAGCAAAAGAAGGAGGAGTCTGTGGTATGTTGAAAATTCAACATTGCTGCACTTATATTCCAGACAAGAGCAGAGAAATTAAAGGATATATTGAAAATATTACAAGAATGCATAAGGATTTGACCCAACTGGAGGTTGACAGTGTGTGGGGAAAACTAACAAAGAGAATAACATCAATAGGGAAATGGTTTAATAATTTTGCGAAAAGTTTTCTAGGTCAAATAATATTACCAATAGTTATGATGATGACAATAGTAATGATAATAATGATCACATACAAATGTTGTAGAAAAGGAAGGAAAGGAAAAATACATTTAGAAAGAGAGGGAAAAAGAAAGAAACGGAAAAGAGAATATGATGAAATACAACTAGAAGAAATGAAAGGAAAAATATATAACAAGATGAAAGATTTAGAAGGAAAAGAAGTAACAAATGGAAAAATGAGAAAAGAAATAGATGAGTGAGATGTGCTAAAGTTGACATCTGGGATGGGATGGGTAATTTTGTGATGGCTTAAAATGCCATCAGAGAGGGATTGATGGAGCAAGGACTCGTAAAATAGACTTGCTCGTAAGCAATCCTCTCATTTAACCCGCTAACAAATTACTAACAGCGTCTTGATAATAATAACACGCAAATACAGAAGACACACGGGTTAGAGAAGCTTGCATATGTGTTTACTAACGCTAACAATATGAATGAAAGACTACAAGCGCTCTAACTTGGAAATCTTTACTGTGCATGCATCAACTGCATCTACGTAGTATGACGTTTAATGCTTGGAGGGAAAACTCTTGCGCATGAGCAGAAGGCACTAAAATGGCGGCTTGAAAGCTCACATGCATGGCACCTGCTTAGCTGAATAGAAAATAAGCTATTTTACTAATGCTAATGCAGAAAGGGTATTATTAAGTATATTGGGTTAGAGTAAAGATGGGTGGTATACAGTGAAACCATTTATTTTTTAAATTAACATTTGTCTATCTGACTTTCTTATTAGTGCGCATTTGGGCCTCTCGTGTGTGACCAGAGTGTCCTAAGCACGTGACCGTCGCGCATGTCTGTTGAGAAGTGAGCCGGAAGCATGACGATGCACTTGAATGCGATCCAAGGATACAAAAGTTACATACCCTGGGAACAAGCACTGAAGACCTCTGGATGAATTGATTTTTTTTGACAAATTAAAACAATTGTTTCTATTAAGATGTGAATACGGGTGGGAATAAAACTTTTGAATAAAAATTAAGGGGTTGGATTTATGAACAATGGGATGATAGACTAAGATGACATATAAGCATGGTGTGATGATCATCCCCCCTTGCCTGTCCAATCAGAGCTAGTATTTTTGCGATATTGAAACTTTAGTGGGTGGTCCGTGGCCAACGAAAGGTATAACTGAGGTAGTTTTAGTTAGTTAGAGAGACGTCGATGCTGCAGAGCTCGGGATGCTGTCGGTGCTGTGGGTGGTGCTGATGCTATAAAGGACGCTGTAAGACGCTGATGAAGACATCGAATGCAGAACCATTTATCTTTATTTAATTGGGTTAGAAAGAAGATCGCAGAAGAATCTCGAGGAGGAAGGGAGTGTCAGAGAGGGGTACGACGCAGTCGCCGGTATCTTAGAGAGGTTAAGTATCCTGTCCTGATTCCTGTCCTGAAGGCTTTGGGTCAGATTTACAAGCCCCTTGCGTCACATTTGCGCCGCCGTTGCATCACTTTTGTGACGCAGCGGCGGCGCAAAGCTAGTGCCATGCTGCGACGGATTTACAACGTGACGCATCTAGGGAGATGCGTCACGTTGTAAAGCTCTGCGCCACATGAAACCTGCGTCAGGTTTCATGTGGGTGTTCCGGCGCAGGGTGGGCGTTCCGGCGCAGGAACGCCTCGGAAAAGTGCCTGAGTGAAATCTACGAGATTTCTCTCAGTCACTTTTCCAACGCCGCTGCGTCAAAACCTTGCGCCTGCTTGAAGCAGGCGTAAGGCGTGACGCACCATGTTGCAGATAGGCCGGGTTGGCACAGTGTTGCAGTTGCGTCGCACCCGCGACACGACTTCAGCACTGCGCCAACCTTACGCCGGCAGATGCGACACGCATCTGCCTATCCTTGCGCCATGGCCGCCGTATTGTAAATGCGGCACATCCGTGGTGGCGCAAGGATAGCATTGCGTGTCCCACGTTTCCTGGCGCTTCCCTGCTGATTTGCAGGGATGCGCCAGGACTCGTAAATCTGCCCCTTTGTCTCCTGCTCTATCCCGGGGGACCCTTGCCAGCCCTTTGGCCAGAGGGTTCGGTCTTCACACCATCCTTGGTAACTATAAATTCATGGTAATTGTAGATGATCTTCTCTCTCTGTCCTCTCCTTTCCTGACATGGTTATTGTATGTGTCTGAAAATTTTCCTTAATGAAAGATTTTGATTTGCAATCTTATGAATGAAGGTGTTTGTACTGAAACTTTGAGATGGTTCACTTTCATTTAATTTAGATAAAGTTCTTAAAAACTTCCTGAGTTTGTGGTTATTTTCTTTAAATAAAGAATAGTTAATAAGTTATGTTAATTATCACCATCAACTAGTTCAACTAATGGTCCATTGACCAGAGGAAAGAACTTTTTGATCATTGAAAGGTTAGTTAGGAATAAGTAAAAACTAATCCTGAAATATGGAAAATATAAACTAAACCCAGCGGTCTACTTGGATCTGTGTAAGTGTTTATGGGCCCAGGTGAGTATATGGTAGTAGAGTATCTGTTGTTAGTACACCGCTGGATCAGTGTTGTGTTCTGGGGTGCCAATTAACTTGTCTCTCAAGAAAGGTTAGGAGGACAAGTAAGACACTATAGCTAGTCGGACTCGAGCTCATAGATACTGAGTCCCTACATGCTGACGGTCTATGGTCCCAAGCATAGTTCTGTTCCTGAGCAAAATCCCTGCAACAATATAGTCATGCCCCTCCACCACTGCTCGGATGACGATGATGTTACTAAACCAAGAGCAAAATCAGTTGTCAAGCACACCAAGGGGCCGATTCCGATCTCGGTCGGAGGCTCACCCAATACCATTCGGTCGGGAAAAAAGCCATGCGAAAGCCTGTTTCCCGACCGATCCGTACAGCACACCGAACGAGTAAGTACGATGCGCACAACAGCACAGAATCCGGCCGAGCCGTACTCACCCAAACCAAGTCCTGTTCCCCGACCGAGGCGAATCCGGAAACGCCGAATCGAGTCGCACGGAAGGGAAAATGCAGCTCCGTCCGGCCGAAAGAGTACGATGCGCTTTCCGTACGCGCCGAACCCGTCGCTACGCACGGCACGTCAAAGCATCCGGGAGAGGCGCACATAAGCTCCGATTCGCGCCACAACACGATCCACGGCTACGGAGACGACCACGCCAGCGACGAGGACGAGGCGAAGCGGCGAGGACGACGCGAAGCAACGAGAAGGACGAACGACACGAACCAACCATGAATCCCTTCGTCCCGATCATACCAATATTCTACATTTACTACCGGAACAGGCACGGACGCGTACGGCGCAGAAGGTAAGTCAGACACCAACCACAAAACACATACAACACGTACACGACACATCACACACACACAGAGGGATGCAGAATATACTTACACCAGCAACAGCAGCACCATAGGGGCGGGATGCCCATCACCAATGCCACATATGCACACAGGGGCCTGAATGCGCACCACCACCCCTTCCCAGGGGGCAGGATGCCTACCACTACTACCACCCTTAGCCAGGGGGGCTGGATGCCTACCACTACTACCACCCTCACCCAGGGGGGCTGGATGCCTACCACTACTACCACCCTCACCCAGGGGGGCTGGATGCCTACCACTACTACCACCCTCACCCAGGGGGGCTGGATGCCTACCACCACTACCACCCTCACCCAGGGGGGCTGGATGCCTACCACTACTACCACCCTTAGCCAGGGGGCTGGATGCCTACCACTACTACCACCCTCACCCAGGGGGCTGGATGCCTACCACCACCCTTAGCCAGGGGGGCTGGATGCCTACCACTACTACCACTCTCACCCAGGGGGGCTGGATGCCTACCACTACTACCACCCTCACCCAGGGGGCTGGATGCCTACCACCACTACCACCCTCACCCAGGGGGGCTGGATGCCAACCACCACCCTTAGCCAGGGGGGCTGGATGCCTACCACTACTACCACCCTCAGCCAGGGGGGCTGGATGCCTACCACCACCCTTAGCCAGGGGGGCTGGATGCCTACCACTACTACCACCCTCAGCCAGGGGGCTGGATGCCTACCACCACCCTTAGCCAGGGGGGCTGGATGCCTACCACTACTACCACCCTCACCCAGGGGGGCTGGATGCCTACCACTACTACCACCCTCACACAGGGGGGGCTGGATGCCTACCACTACTACCACCCTCACCCAGGGGGGGCTGGATGCCTACCACCACTACCACCCTCACCCAGGGGGGGCTGGATGCCAACCACCACATTTAGCCAGGGGGGGCTGGATGCCTACCACTACTACCACCCTCACCCAGGGGGGCTGGATGCCTACCACCACCCTTAGCCAGGGGGCTGGATGCCTACCACTACTACCACCCTCACCCAGGGGGCTGGATGCCTACCACTACTACCACCCTCACCCAGGGGGGCTGGATGCCTACCACCACCCTTAGCCAGGGGGCTGGATGCCTACCACTACTACCACCCTCAGCCAGGGGGCTGGATGCCTACCACTACCCTTAGCCAGGGGGGCTGGATGCCTACCACTACTACCACCCTCAGCCAGGGGGGCTGGATGCCTACCACCACCCTTAGCCAGGGGGGCTGGATGCCTACCACTACTACCACCCTCACCCAGGGGGGCTGGATGCCTACCACTACTACCACCCTCACCCAGGGGGGCTGGATGCCTACCACTACTACCACCCTCACCCAGGGGGCTGGATGCCTACCACCACTACCACCCTCACCCAGGGGGCTGGATGCCAACCACCACATTTAGCCAGGGGGCTGGATGCCTACCACTACTACCACCCTCACCCAGGGGGCTGGATGCCTACCACCACCCTAAGCCAGGGGGGCTGGATGCCTACCACTACTACCACCCTCACCCAGGGGGGCTGGATGCCTACCACTACTACCACCCTCACCCAGGGGGGCTGTATGCCTACCACTACTACCACCCTCACCCAGGGGGCTGGATGCCTACCACCACCCTTAGCCAGGGGGGCTGGATGCCTACCACTACTACCACCCTCACCCAGGGGGCTGGATGCCTACCACTACTACCACCCTCAGCCAGGGGGGCTGGATGCCTACCACTACTACCACCCTCACCCAGGGGGGCTGGATGACTACCACCACCCTTAGCCAGGGGGGCTGGATGCCTACCACTACTACCACCCTCACCCAGGGGGGCTGGATGCCTACCACTACTACCACCCTCACCCAGGGGGGCTGGATGCCTACCACCACTACCACCCTCACCCAGGGGGCTGGATGCCAACCACCACCCTTAGCCAGGGGGCTGGATGCCTACCACTACTACCACCTCAGCCAGGGGGGCTGGATGCCTACCACCACCCTTAGCCAGGGGGCTGGATGCCTACCACTACTACCACCCTCAGCCAGGGGGGCTGGATGCCTACCACCACCCTTAGCCAGGGGGGCTGGATGCCTACCACTACTACCACCCTCACCCAGGGGGCTGGATGCCTACCACTACTACCACCCTCACCCAGGGGGCTGGATGCCTACCACTACTACCACCCTCACCCAGGGGGCTGGATGCCAACCACCACCCTTAGCCAGGGGGCTGGATGCCTACCACTACTACCACCCTCACACAGGGGGGCTGGATGCCTACCACCACCCTTAGCCAGGGGGCTGGATGCCTACCACTACTACCACCCTCACCCAGGGGGGCTGGATGCCTACCACTACTACCACCCTCACCCAGGGGGCTGGATGCCTACCACTACTAACACCCTCACCCAGGGGGGCTGGATGCCTACCACCACCCTTAGCCAGGGGGGCTGGATGCCTACCACTACTACCACCCTCACCCAGGGGGCTGGATGCCTACCACTACTACCACCCTCAGCCAGGGGGCTGGATGCCTACCACCACCCTTAGCCAGGGGGGCTGGATGCCTACCACTACTACCACCCTCACCCAGGGGGGCTGGATGCCTACCACTACTACCACCCTTAGCCAGGGGGGCTGGATGCCTACCACTACTACCACCCTCACCCAGGGGGACTGGATGCCTACCACCACCCTTAGCCAGGGGGCTGGATGCCTACCACTACTACCACCCTCACCCAGGGGGGACGGATGCCTACCACTACTACCACCCTCAGCCAGGGGGGGCTGGATGCCTACCACCACCCTTAGCCAGGGGGTCTGGATGCCTACCACTACTACCACCCTCACCCAGGGGGCTGGATGCCTACCACTACTACCACCCTCACCCAGGAGGGGCTGGATGCCTACCACTACTACCACCCTCACCCAGGGGGGCTGGATGCCTACCACCACCCTTAGCCAGGGGGCTGGATGCCTACCACTACTACCACCCTCAGCCAGGGGGCTGGATGCCTACCACTACTACCACCCTCACCCAGGGGGGCTGGATGCCTACCACTACTACCACCCTCACCCAGGGGGGCTGGATGCCTACCACCACTACCACCCTCACCCAGGGGGGCTGGATGCCAACCACCACCCTTAGCCAGGGGGGCTGGATGCCTACCACTACTACCACCCTCAGCCAGGGGGCTGGATGCCTACCACCACCCTTAGCCAGGGGGCTGGATGCCTACCACTACTACCACCCTCAGCCAGGGGGGCTGGATGCCTACCACCACCCTTAGCCAGGGGGGCTGGATGCCTACCACTACTACCACCCTCACCCAGGGGGGCTGGATGCCTACCACTACTACCACCCTCACCCAGGGGGGCTGGATGCCTACCACTACTACCACCCTCACCCAGGAGGGGCTGGATGCCTACCACTACTACCACCCTCACCCAGTGGGGGCTGGATGCCTACCACCACTACCACCCTCACCCAGGGGGCTGGATGCCAACCACCACCCTTAGCCAGGGGGCTGGATGCCTACCACTACTACCACCCTCACACAGGGGGGCTGGATGCCTACCACCACCCTTAGCCAGGGGGGCTGGATGCCTACCACTACTACCACCCTCACCCAGGGGGGCTGGATGCCTACCACTACTACCACCCTCACCCAGGGGGCTGGATGCCTACCACTACTACCACCCTCACCCAGGGGGGCTGGATGCCTACCACCACCCTTAGCCGGGGGGCTGGATGCCTACCACTACTACCACCCTCACCCAGGGGGCTGGATGCCTACCACTACTACCACCCTCAGCCAGGGGGGCTGGATGCCTACCACCACCCTTAGCCAGGGGGGCTGGATGCCTACCACTACTACCACCCTCACCCAGGGGGGCTGGATGCCTACCACTACTACCACCCTTAGCCAGGGGGCTGGATGCCTACCACTACTACCACCCTCACCCAGGGGGCTGGATGCCTACCACCACCCTTAGCCAGGGGGGCTGGATGCCTACCACTACTACCACCCTCACCCAGGGGGACGGATGCCTACCACTACTACCACCCTCAGCCAGGGGGGCTGGATGCCTACCACCACCCTTAGCCAGGGGGTCTGGATGCCTACCACTACTACCACCCTCACCCAGGGGGCTGGATGCCTACCACTACTACCACCCTCACCCAGGAGGGGCTGGATGCCTACCACTACTACCACCCTCACCCAGGGGGGCTGGATGCCTACCACCACCCTTAGCCAGGGGGGGCTGGATGCCTACCACTACTACCACCCTCAGCCAGGGGGGGCTGGATGCCTACCACTACTACCACCCCCACTCATAGGATGGACAATGCATGACACAACCAGCACACCACAACCTAGGGAATGCAAGAAGAAGACATCCACCCAACACCATGACAAGCGTGTGTAGACTGTGTCAAATGCCTACAACACCGAACATGACTTTGAACATACAATGTGACCCCCTAGCACATGTGCCACACATATATGTGTGTGGCACCCACAATGCAAGCAGGCCATGACCATTGTGGCAATGGGGTCCAAACCCCCATCATCACAGTGACCAAAATGTAAGTGTGGGGTCCATAGCTGAAGCACATTTTGAACATTGTGGCAATGGGGTCCAAACCCCCATCATCACAGTGACCAAAATGTAAGTGTGGGGTCCATAGCTGAAGCACATTTTGAACATTGTGGCAATGGGGTCCAAACCCCCATCATCACAGTGACCAAAATGTAAGTGTGGGGTCCATAGCTGAAGCACATTTTGAACATTGTGGCAATGGGGTCTAAAGTCTAAACCCCCATCACCACAGTGACCAAAAGGTAAGTGTGGGGTCCATAGCTGAAGCACATTTTGAACATTGTGGCAATGGGGTCCAAACCCCCATCATCACAGTGACCAAAATGTAAGTGTGGGGTCCATAGCTGAAACACATTTTGAACATTGTGGCCATGGGGTCCAAACCCCCATCATCACAGTGACCAAAATGTAAGTGTGGGGTCCATAGCTGAAGCACATTTTGAACATTGTGGCAATGGGGTCTAAACCCCCATCACCACAGTGACCAAAAGGTAAGTGTGGGGTCCATAGCTGAAGCACATTTCGAACATTGTGGCAATGGGGTCCAAACCCCCATCATCACAGTGACCAAAATGTAAGTGTGGGGTCCATAGCTGAAGCACATTTTGAACATTGTGGCAATGGGGTCCAAACCCCCATCATCACAGTGACCAAAAGGTAAATGTTGACAAAGAAAGAGGTGCAACTGCCAAACTGCATGGACGATTCCTGGTCACAGAACAACAAACACATCAGTGGCAAAGTAGTGTATGTGTCCCATTGCAACATAAATTGGGGGAGCCAAATACTTCAGTGCAAATAAGACATACCTTTGGCCATTTGCAGACAAACAACACCCATGGGGGCTGACACCGTCAACAATCATCAATGACACAATGACAGAAGTGACCATCAGAATGCAGACCCACATATTTGCACCAACGGGCACACAAATGCAGATACCCTGTGGAGACTGCAGATTTGAGGTGAACAGATACCATACCATGGCAGCAATGGGACACACAAACCATGATCATTGTGCTGACCGATGACCTAGGAGTCCCAGGGACAGCAGGGGAAACCCACCAAACTACATACAGCCAATGGCACACCCAAGATATGCCAATGCAGTGGTGCAGATGCACAAACACAAACAGGCAGACCCACACTGCACATCATACACAACAGGTGAGGGGGGGGTGCCAGTGTCCCCAGGCAACCACACAACACATGAGGAGACCTGAATACCAATCATACAGATGTGCATACAGTGCCACACAAAGGTAACTCATGGATCCAAATCCCCTATGTGGGCAAGCAGGCATCGGTCAGCACAATGATCATGGTTTGTGTGTCCCATTGCTGCCATGGTATGGTATCTGTTCACCTCACATCTGCAGTCTCCACAGGGTATCTGCATTTGTGTGCCCGTTGGTGCAAATATGTGGGTCTGCATTCTGATGGTCACTTCTGTCATTGTGTCATTGATGATTGTTGACGGTGTCAGCCCCCATGGGTGTTGTCAGATGAGAGGGAGCACAAATCACACATGTCACACAGGCACGTAGGGACAGCAACTGACACAGGAAGACACAGACACACCACAGCACCACCCCCAGGGCCCCCACAATGTGGTGACCCTGGGCTGCATTACAATCCCACTGTGATGACAAAGCTAAATGTGGTTCACACTGTGAACCACAGTCATGTGTCCTGAGCAACTAACTACCATCACACCTACACAAGCACAAATCAAACAGCATGGCCAGTAAGCCAAGGCCAACAACTCT
This sequence comes from Calotriton arnoldi, assembly GCA_963921515.1. NCBI lineage: Eukaryota > Metazoa > Chordata > Amphibia > Caudata > Salamandridae > Calotriton > Calotriton arnoldi. Next base: position 97,078 of record CAWUFW010020127.1, read on the forward strand.
CATCTGCACACACTCAACACCACACCCCTCGACCTCCAACAATGTGCAGCAGTGAAGCACACATGCACTGGTGACATTGCACATGCACCCATGACTATTCCAGGGTGGTGGGTGGGAACCAAGGTGCAGAAACACATCACACATGGCCACTCAACAAGACTCCTGAATGTCTGACACACTGCACACTACGCTGTACATGGACATGACGGCAATACCACACCAACCAATGGGATCCCATCCACAGTCACACACCAATGAAGAAGCCAAGGTCACCCACAAAGAACACACATAGACAACAACCAACATAGCAGCCCGGACCCTGAGGAGTGCCAGCAGTCACACATACAACGTGTCACAATCACTGAAAGATAACACAAACTGGAAATCACATGACAGGGGCAAACAACAAGTGCCAAGGGGAAACCTGACTGTGACCCATCTGCGTCTGCACACAAACTCAGCCCTGACAGCAAACACACCTATGGGTGACACCCTGATGACCAGTAATGTGCCATGCACCCACATCACAGAGAACCCAGGGAGAAGACTTTTGGGGAACATAGGTCAACTCAGCTAGCATCACAAACAGGTACAACACTAGGGATCACAGCATGCACAGCTAAACGGAAGTGAACACACAGACATGCACATACAACACACACCTTGGGCGCAGGCAATGTCACAGGAGTACACACTGCCATGAGGGGACTCCACTCCTGTGTGAGGAAAGCTGTGCCATATGTTGCCTCAGTAGGGCCCCATCATGTCAGCTGAGCACTTGGTCACACAATCAACAATTAGCACCAAATGAGGGCTCCCGTAACATCAGCCTGGTCATGGAAGTGCCAACGGAATCATCAGCACAGATCCAACACACTTGTATAGCAATGTTGCACTGACAACACAGATGAGTCCTTCCCCATTGATGCCCAAACCTGCATGTCCACTGGAGATGGCCACACGGTCAGGGAAGTAGACGAATTGAACAATGGCAGGCACAACAGATGTGCAGGGGTGGAAGCCACAGATGTGAAATAGGCAATCTAAGTAGGAAATCCCATTGCCAAATACTGAACACATGACACCCTCAGATGCTGCTATGGATGACATGGATACACCACAGGATAGGACACATTCCCCCTGGACCACATGGGTTCCTGCACAGTAACACTTCATTATCATGAGACCAAATATCACCATCACTGCAGCAAGGGCATGGTTAGCATCATCAACATCATGTACATCAGAAGCAAAAGCACTAGAGAACAGAAAGTTGCTTTATTCAGCATATGTGGCATTAAAAGTAGAAGTCCGGCAGAAAATAAACAAAGGCCAATGGCCAGTCCATCAACAAAGTCACAAGTGGGTGACAGTGGCAGATGCCACCCTACACATGCCTGCACAAAACCAGGGACAATTCACTAGGAGGGGCAACCGGGGGGGTAGGCCAGGCACCGCAGGGACAGGATCAGGGCTCACCAGGAGGAAGCAGGGAAGGGGTGGTGGGTGCTGGAGAGCCACTGACAACTGCAGTGGAGGTGTCTGACATGGTGTGTGCCGGCACAAATGGGGGGCATGGCTCAGATGTTGTGGGTGCCGGCACGACTGCAGTGGACCCTGCAGATGGAGTGGAGAGGTCCGCCACTGCAGTGCCCAAGTCAGACAGGGTGGTAGTGGACTCCACTGCAGTGCCTACCACCAGGGGAGGAGAATGGGGAACAGGCAAGGTGGGCTGGACAGAGGGGAGGACACCCTCACCACATCAGTGGCACAGACAAGCGCAGCGGGGGTGTGGTGCCGGGAGAGCAAGTGGCAGGGGAGAAGGCCGGATCCTCTTGGGGATGGTATATCTGTGGGTGGGGGAACCTGGGGCAGGGTGTGGTGGGGGCACCTGTGGAGTGGGGGCCTGAGGGATGGAGGAAGGAGACCTGGTGCTTGAGCTGCAGGGCGGCGGCGGGGTCTTGCTCTTACCACTCCGGGGGACTTGCGGGTGGGGGCCTCAGTCTGTCTGCGCCTGGGGGAGGGTGTCTGGGGGCGAGGGCACTCTGCTCCGTGTGGGGGGCTTCCTCTTCCCCCTGGATGCTGGAGAAGCTGGATCGGAGGGGAAGAGGCCGAGGTCACTGAGGAAGAGGCGCTGGGTCTTTGGGGTTGCAGGTGAGGCAAGGGAGGGTGTTTTGGAGGGAGAGGCAACTGAGGACTGCGCAGTGCCCATGGATGCGTGTGTGTGTACCAGGGCCCCATCCCCTGTGAGTCTGGTTTCAGTCCCCTGACTGTGCGTGCGTGTGCGTTTTGTTTGTGGCGTATGTGTCTGTGTGCTGGACGTGTGTGTGCTGGTGTGTGCCTGTGCTGGTGTGTGTGTGCTTGGGACGGGTAAGGTGCTGGGGAGTGTGGATGGAGCAGAGGCAGGAGGGGTGAGGGACTGTCTGAGGAGAGACACTGCTGCCATCAGGGAGGAGTCCATGGACCTATTGCCCCTCTGTAGGTCAGACATGCCCGATGAGATGCCCTCCATGAACGACACCAGCTGAGTCAACAGAGCGGTGTGCGCATGGAGGACACTCAGCATGGCTGTCTGCCCTACATGGAGCTGGCGAAGGAGGTACACAGACTCCTCACTCAGGGCAGCAGGGGACACAGGGGCAGGAGGTGCGGTGCGGGCCCAAAGGAGACACGCTCCCGAACATGGGAGCCTCCACGGACCTGGGGAATGGGAGCCGATGGGAGGGCGGTGGTGGTGCTGGTGGTGGCGGGGACAGCAACACTAGCTGGGGTGTGGTGGCTGCTGACACCCGCCTCCATAAGGAGTCATCCTCCGAGTTGCTCTGGTCCTCAGCTGAGGTGGATGGTGCTGAGGACTCCTCGGTGTGGCTCCCCTCGCCCTCCGTGCCACTGGGTCCCTCCGACCACTCCTCGGCTGCTGACCCAGTCTGGCTCTCTGGCTCCTCCTGGTCCGTGGAGCTGTCCCCTTCCGTGGCCGTGGATGTATCTGCAAACAATGGGGAAACAGACAGACATCAGTCACCTGCACCAAACGCACACACCACTGTGAGCACAGCACATTACAGAGCAAGCCCTGGCATCATTAGTTGTACATTGCTAAAAGTGCCCTAACTGAACAGGAGAAGCCAATTGTCAGTCTGATGCCAAGCATGGCACTCACATCCCACATGGCCTTGCACCCATCTGTCTGGTGTCTGTTGGATTGCAACACCCCAGTGTGGACACATGCACCAAGTACACAGTAGTTGGACAGTGCAGAGGACACGGTGTGGCATGTGGACATGCACACATCACAGCTCTTGCCACTGAGTCAGTACAGGTTTCCGGATGAAAGGGATGCCCAGAGTCAAATAGGAAATGCATGTGATGCATACCAGCGACAGACACCATGATGCACCCATGTCCTGATAGCCATCGCCACAATGGTGTGCATGTAGCACATGTCACTCCCCTGCAGGACCACCAATAAGTTGACACATGCCATGGCAGAGGCATGACTGCTAAGTCATACATCACTGTCTCAGTGATGTATGACTTGGCAGCCAGACAACAACACTATGCACTGTGTTACAATAGTAGGTCATGGGGAATGCAAGTCCTGGAGCTGCACACGTGCACATGTACATCCCCACACAACACATCATCTTAACCCTCATCTGTCCAGGTCATACCTATTGGACATATGGGAGACCTGTGACACTACCCTCTGAACCTGAGCCCCTCACAATCTGCTGTGAATGGGGAACAGCTGCCTGAACTTCACATTCGCATACCCCAGTCTGCACGGGCAGCTGATCAAACACCTATGTGACACACAAGTATCGTCTCCTATGGTCACATCTCCAGGGGCATGCTGAGCCCCTACCAAGAAACACCCCAGCAGTCCTGGCAAGTAATCCACAGCACACTGACACAGAGGCAGACACCTGAGGGGTCAAATCACTGCGCACAATGTGTCAGCTGATACACGGGAGTGGGAGTACAGAGTGCATTGCATGGCCTGGAGTAGGCATGACTGTCCTGCTCCACATGAATGAGGGATGAGCCCTGGACAGTGGATAGCTGGCTATGTATGTGTGACACACGTAATCTGCACACTCCTGGGGCCCAAACATTGTTCCCACCCGCTGCATGGGCGTGTGCCACATACCCCAGGCACATGTGGTGGCTCAGCTCAGCAAGTGGACCGCATATCAAAGCAACACGCAGATTACATGTCCGAACACAGGCGTTGTGTGAACAATGGACCCACCCATGATGCCCACAACAGAGTTAGGGAAACAGATGCTGTCCCCCACCTTTAGTGAAGCAAACTGCAAGGACACAGTCCCAAGTGACACAATTCCCTAAATGTAAGGGCCACACCTGGGTATCAGATGAGCAGTGGGCAGTGCACAATAGAGGGACATGGCTCCTGGACAACATGACTGCTGCACTGTGGCAGTTGAACCAGGCCAGAGGAGGGCACAAAGCATGTAATACAGAGTTCACAGTGCAGTCTTTGACTCACCCCCTCCTTGCTGCTGTCTGGCCTTCAGCTGCCCATCCAGGTCTGGAAACACCACCGCCAGGATCTGGAGCATGTGGGGGGTCAGGGTCCGTGTTCCGCCCCTCCTGCGAGGAGGCAACAGCTTCAGCTGGACCCGTGCAATCCTCCGGGTCCAGCCCCGAAGGTCCTGCCACCTCTTCTGGCAGTTGCGGATCTGGCGCTTGTAGACCCCCACGGACCGGACAGCCCGGACGATGTCCTTCCAGATCTCCTGCTTCCGATGGGCATTAACCTGTCAGGATGACAAAGTGAAAAGGCCATTACTACACATGCAACATATCCGTGCATGACACAGTTGTATATACATGTCTCAATCACAGGGGCACATGATGTACACAGGCAGTGCAAAGCTGCCCATGGACAGTTTGCCAGACGTCACTACATGGTATCATTGCATGGGAAGTAAAACCTTGTTCAAATCCACTGTCACTGCACCATACCTGTCCAGTGCATGTCACTACACACTATGGGGGGTGACAACTACTCAGTGAGCCTGCTAGCCAGTGGCGTGCAGACTTTCAGCCTTGCTAGTCAGACAATATGCACATTCAGAAAGGCAGTGCACAGAACACTCACCTGCTCCCCTGGTGTCCCATACAGCTTGCTGTACTGTGGAAGTAGGCTGTCCAGCAGGGCCTGGTTCTCCTCAAGGCTGAAGGCTGGGGCTCTCTCCACAGTACGTGCCATTGCAGGGTCCAGAGGGGCAGAGACAGCAGCAGTGCAGTGGCAGATGTCGTCCTGGAGCATGTAGTGCAGGCAAGTGAGCTCTCAGGGGAACAGCCAGCAATATATATGTGCTGGAGAGGCAGATACTGTCCCTTGTGTCCAAAGTGATAGGTCCAAGTCGTTTGCATCTTCTGAATCTGGCCAATCCATGGAATAGCAGCACCAAAACACGCCCACAGCATCCTTCAAATCTTCAACTTCATGACATACATGATTTTGCAACATTGTTGTGGGTGACCAACTGATTTTCCAGCAACCGACTCGTTCAAAATTCAAAAACGCGTCCGTTGCCAGGTAAGGCCATTGTCAATGGGTGCGCACCGATCGGTCCATTGCGGTACAACGCGTACAGGGGTACAACGCGTACCACGCACATTGAATGCAATGGGCCGGCCGGGGGCACCGATCGGTCCATTGCAGTACAACGCGTACAGGAGTACAACGCGTACCCGCACACATTGAATGCAATGGGCCGGCCGGGGCACCGATCGGTCCATTGCAGTTCAACGCGTACAGGGGTACAACGCGTACAGGGGTACTAACGCGTACCGCGCACATTGAATGCAATGGGCCGGTCGGGGGCACCGATCGGTCCATTGCAGTTCAACGCGTACAGGGGTACAACGCGTACCCGCACACATTGAATGCAATGGGCGGCCGGAGGCACCGATCGGTCCATTGCAGTTCAACGCGTACCAGGGTACAACGCGTACAGGGGTACAACGCGTACCCGCACACATTGAATGCAATGGGCCGGCCGGGGCACCGATCGGTCCATTGCAGTACAACGCGTACAGGGGTACAACGCGTACCGCGCACATTGAATGCAATGGGCGGCCGAGGGCACCGGTCGGTCCATTGCAGTACAACAGCGTACAGGGGTACAACGCGTACCTGCACACATTGAATGCAATGGGCCGGCCGGGGCACCGATCGGTCCATTGCAGTTCAACGCTGCGTACAGGGTACAACGCGTACCCGCACACATTGAATGCAATGGGCCGGCCGGGGCACCGATCAGTCCATTGCAGTACAACGCGTACAGGGTACAACGTGTACCCGCACACATTGAATGCAATGGGCCGGCCGGGGCACCGATCGGTCCATTGCAGTTCAACGGCGTACAGGGGTACAACGCGTACCCGCACATTGAATGCAATGGGCCGGCCGGGGCACCGATCGGTCCATTGCAGTAAACGCGTACAGGGGTACAACGTGTACCCGCACACATTGAATGCAATGGGCCGGCCGGGGGCACCGATCGGTCGATTGCAGTACAACGCGTACAGGGGTACAACGCGTACCCGCACACATTGAATGCAATGGGCCGGCCAGGGGCACCGATCGGTCCATTGCAGTACAACGCGTACAGGTGTACAACGCGTACCCGCACACATTGAATGCAATGGGCCGGCCGGGGCACCGATCGGTCCATTGCAGTTCAACGCGTACAGAGGTACAACGCGTACCGCACACATTGAATGCAATGGGCCGGCCGGGGGCACCAATCGGTCCATTGCAGTACAACGCGTACAGGGGTACAGCGCGTACCCGCACCATTGAATGCAATGGACCGGCCGGGGCACCGATCGGTCCATTGCAGTTCAACGCGTACAGGGGTACAACGCGTACCCGCACACATTGAATGCAATGGGCCGGCCGGGGCACCGATCGGTCCATTGCAGTTCAACGCATACAGGGGTACAACGCGTACAGGGTACAACGCGTACCCGCACACATTGAATGCAATGGGCCGGCCGGGGGCACCGATTGGTCCATTGCAGTACAACGCGTACAGGGGTACAACGCGTACCCGCACACATTGAATGCAATGGGCGGCCGGGGCACTGATCGGTCCATTGCAGTTCAACGCGTACAGGGGTACAACGCGTACCCGCACACATTGAATGCAATGGGCCGGCCGGGGGCACCGATCGGTCCATTGCAGTACAACGCGTACAGGGGTACAACGCGAACACGCACACATTGAATGCAATGGGCCGGCCGGGGCACCGATCGGTCCATTGCAGTTCAACGCGTACAGGGGTACAACGCGTACCCGCACACATTGAATGCAATGGGCCGGCCAGGGCACCGATCGGTCCATTGCAGTACAACTGCGTACAGGGTACAACGCGTACCCGCACACATTGAATGCAATGGGCCGGCCGGGGCACCGATCGGTCCATTGCAGTACAACACGTACAGGGGTACAACGCGTACACGCACACATTGAATGCAATGGGCCGGCCGGGGCACCGATCGGTCCATTGCAGTACAACGCGTACAGGGGTACAATGCGTACCCGCACACATTGAATGCAATGGGCCGGCCGGGGCACCGATCGGTCCATTGCAGTTCAACGCGTACAGGGTACAACGCATACAGGGGTACAACGCGTACCCGCACATTGAATGCAATGGGCCGGCCGGGGGCACCGATCGGTCCATTGCAGTTCAACGCGTACAGGAGTACAACGCGTACCCGCACACATTGAATGCAATGGGCCGGCCGGGGCACCGATCGGTCCATTGCAGTACAACGCGTACAGGGGTACAACGCGTACCCGCACACATTGAATGCAATGGGCGGCCGGGGGCACCGATCGGTCCATTGCAGTTCAACAGCGTACAGGGGTACAATGTGTACAGGGGTACAACGCGTACCCGCACACATTGAATGCAATGGGCCGGCCGGGGCACCGATCGGTCCATTGCAGTTCAACAGCGTACAGGGGTACAACGCGGACAGGGGTACAACGCGTACCCGCACACATTGAATGCAATGGGCCGGCCGGGGCACCGATCGGTCCATTGCAGTTCCACGCGTACAGGGTACAACGCGTACCCGCACACATTGAATGCAATGGGCCGGCCGGGGGCACCGATCGGTCCATTGCAGTACAACGGCGTACAGGAGTACAACGCGTACCCGCACACATTGAATGCAATGGGCCGCCCGGGGCACCGATCGGTCCATTGCAGTTCAACGCGTACAGGGGTACAACGCGTACCCGCACACATTGAATGCAATGGGCCGGCCGGGGGCACCGATCGGTCCATTGCTGTTCAACGCATCACTGTACATGTGACTGGCATATGTCAGCATGCCTGTCTCAGATGGACATATGCCAGCCACAGATAGCTCCCAGGGAGTGAGGGGCACACCTACATCACGACAGCCTGTCCAAACTTTATCATAAGGCATGTAAGGCTGCATTTCCTATTGTGTGTATGTTGGTGTACATGTTGTCCTGTGGGTTTCACCTGTGGGCAGCCACCCCCAGGCTGTGCACGTGTTAATGGGGACAGGATCCTGGGTGTTACGTGTACATGACCACTGTGATGTGCAACTGTTCATATCTGTGCATGTGCCATGGTCACATTTCACGGTGGTGTATGTGTATGTCATGTCACATACCCCGTGAGTCCCATGTGGGACGGTATGTTTGAGCCAGGGTGTCCCACTGGCACAATAGTGATGGTCCTCCACAGTCTTTGTGCATGTAGTGTTTACAATGTCTCTGATTTCATGTGCACAATGGGAGACAGTCTCCACATCCACGTTGTGTGTGCATGGACTTTGATGTTGTGCGTGTGTGTGTCACAGACGTCCATGTCTGTCCTGCCGTGGCAAGTGGGACCACTACCTGTGGGGGTCATGGTTGTTTTGCTGTGGTGTATACATGATACTCCATGTAATGCCAGTGTCCATGTGGCAATACAGGGTCCCTGGGAATGTACCTGTCGTTGAGCTGTGGTGCCTGGGGCACATCTGTCCTCACATGTCACTGTGGGGGGTGATTGTGACACGGCAGCAGGAGATGGGAACTGTGACACGGCCTCATGATATCCAATGGGCCAACCTGGGACTAATTGATGCCACCTGTTGGACCGTGTTGACAGATGTTGGCCATGTATGTACCATACATGTCCTTACGGAACTGCACACTTCATGTAGTTGTGCCTCATAATGATGTATGTTGGGATATTGAGTGTGTTCAATGCCGCATATGTGGGGTGACTGACAATCTTGCTTACTTCTCCTCTGCACTGCAGGGCTCCTGCTGTCCATCGACCATCCCCAGACCTGGCAACGATGGTGGAACGGGACAGCATCCGACGGTACCGCTTCACCAGGCAGCTGATTGAGGATTTGGCAGTGCAGTTGTCCCCACATTTGCAGCCTGGCCGGCCGTATCCTACAGCGCTGACCCCCAAGGTGAAGGTGATGGCAGCCCTACACTTCTTTGCCACCGGTACCTTCCAACATACTGTGGCGACTGCTGGTGGGATGTCACAGACCATGTTGAGCCATGTGCTCCGCGATGTTTTGGCGGCAATGTTGCTATTCCTGAACCGGTACATCTATTTCCCTAGACTGCGACGACTCACTGACGTGAAGAGTGACTTTTATGCCCTGGGGAGGATGCCGCATGTCATTGGCTCCATTGATGGGACACATGTGGCTTTGGTACCACCACAGGCCCAGGAGCAGGCCTACAGGAACCGCAAGCACTACCACTCGGTCAATGCACTGGTGGTGTGTCTTGCAGACATGACCATCACACACGTGTGTGCCCGTTTCCCTGGTTCAGCACACGATGCCTTTGTGATGAGGAGTAGTCGCATCCCCAGGATGATGGCACAGATGCAGAACCAGCGTGCCTGGCTTGTCGGTGTGTACTGACTTTGTGCCATTGTGTGTGATCTGATCTGTAGTATTCCGCCCACTTTTCCAAGTCAGCTAATGTGCACTTGTCTGTCCGTAGGGGACTCGGGATACCCCAACATGCCGTGGTTGCTGACACCCCTCAGAAACCCTGTGACACCAGCCCAGATGCGCTACAATGAGGCACATGGTCGGACCAGGAGAGTGATTGAGCGGACATTTGGTCTCCTGAAGAGCCGCTTCCGCTGCCTGGACAAGACCAGAGGGTCCCTCCCATATGCCCCTGCGAAAGTGTGCAAGATTATCATCGTCTGCTGCATGCTCCACAACCTGGCAGTGCGGAAGGAGTTGCCTCTCATCCAGGATGACAATGACCAACATCCGCCACCTGTGGAGGATCCTGGCCTGGACCACGATGCCAGTGACGATGATGATGAGGGTGATGTCCGCACACAGCTCATCACCAACTTCTTTAGCTGAATGTGAGTATCCTGAGGTGTCATGTCAATGATGTGAGTTGGCATGATGTGTAGGTGGTGCTCTGGTGCTGTTGGAGTGTGCCCATGGGCTACTTGACTGGATGTGTGTTGCGATGTGTGCTTACAGGTGGGCTGTACTCCCCAACAGTGTTGACATGCTAACTTGGTTCTGGGTGGGTATCTTGTAACATGTATTGTGCATGAGTTTTGCTGTTCTGTCCTGTCCTGTCCATTGCTTTTGACTGTGTGTCATTTCTGTCCTTCACAGGGTACTTTCAGATTCGTTTGGTTAACTGTGTCCACCGACGATGTGATTGCACTTCCAGGCTGGTAGCTGTTGTGTCCCTACAGGTGATGTGCGCCACACCCATGGACTTCCTTCCGTCTACAGTTGTTGACTGTGTGCCCGCTGCCAGGTGGGATTACCTTGCATCTGTAGTGGTTACGACATGTTGCAACTGTGTAATAAACCTGTGCTTCACTTTGTGATGTGCGTTGTCTGTGGTCACACATTTGACTGCCATTTGCTTACTGCACCTGTGGGCTACTTGACTACAACTGGGAATGGGTGTGGTGTCTGTGCATTGCACCGTCTTCCCTGGCAACATCAGTGTAGGCAATGAGTCAGATGGCCTAGGTGTGTATGTGTTGTGTAGCCCTGGTGGTGTGTCTCCCTCATATGTGTCACGTTGCCTTTACTCACATGCCTGTGTTGTCCTTGCTTTTGCAGTTCGCATACACAGTGTAATTTTGCAGTTCATCATCCCCATAACAGCACCCACGTTGGAATCACAACAGAGGCAAGTATGGTGTATTAGTGTGTTTATTGTGATACATTTGTGTGAATAGTGCATAGGATGGGTAGTGCTGTACATAAATCTTGCAATCAGAAGTTCCTAGGTGAATTGAAAGTCCTGGTAGACAGAATCCCCAGTATCGGGGCCACAGTTGTCTGACACATTGGTCCAACTTGTACTCCCCATGCAATGTGTGGGAGTAGTGTTGCCGTCAACAGGGTGAACAGTCTGTGCACAAAGGTGAACATCCAGAACAGGTTCAGGCTTCCTGGGAGTTGCGCTTGGCCATCGGCCTCTCACTTGCCCCTCCTCGGACGACCCCTCTTCTTGGGGGGCCCCTCAAGTACAGGCTGCTGCGGTGCAGGGGACTCTCCGCCAGAGTCATCCTCCCTCCCTGTGGCAGTTGCAGTTTGTTCGGCACCAGATGTTGTTGGCACACAGGGAGGTGTGGACTGGTTGCTGTTCATCTGGCGGAGGCATTGTAAGATGTCCCTGTGCACCGCCGTCATCTCATGCAGTGCATCCCACTTGGACTCCACGCGGGACATGTGTGAGTCCACGCGGGACATGTGTGACTCCACGTGGGACATGTGGGAGTCCAAGAGGGCATGATGGGCAGCCTGCTGCTGTTTCATGTCTCTGAGGAGCCCCACTACCTGGCTGAGGTCTCCGGTGCTGGACTGGTACGCATCAGCTATGCGTACCAGTTGTGGGTCATCATGCACACCAGCAACCTCTGCAAGCAGCGACCTCTGTCTCCCACCCCTCCCACCACCCCTGCTGACATGTGCAGTGCGAGCAGTGGCACGCACAGATGACCCTGGTCCACCTTGGGGGTTGGTGGTGGTGGTGGTGTCCATGGCCCCAGGTTGGTCCAGGGTCCCTGTGCTGGTGTTGCTCCTTGTTCTGTCCATGTCGGCAGGGATGGTATTTGTGGTGACAGTCGTTGGAGGGGTGGGTGCAGGGGGTGCAGCTGGTGGTCCTGCTGGTGCTGCATGTAGACTTGCACCGGATGTGCCAGGTTGGTCTTCTTCGTCCGAGGAGGACAGAGGCTGTACGACGCCAGTGAGCTCCGCATCCTCTTGAGCCTGGGACTGCACTCCTCAGCGTCTGCTGCTGTGTCCCCATCATCACCTGTTTTTGGGAGACACACACAATGTATGTTATGTTTCTGCAGGCATCAATGGTTGACACACATGACAGTTGTGACTGTGCCTCTGGGTGCGGGCCTGTACATTGCATTGTCCTAAGTCGTCACAGTCAGGGGTTGATATTGGTGTGGCACATTGTCCTGCATTATTTGGGCATTTCTATGTATTTTTTGGGGTGTGAACATGGTCTGCATTGGTTGTGTTTGGTTGACAGCCGGCCCTCCTTCCCACCCACCCAGCCAGTCAGTTATCCCACCATGGACTGTGCTTGCATTGCAGGGAGTTGAAGTTGTCTCTCAGGATGTCAGTCAGTGGTGACCTGCTGTTTGGTGGTGCACAGTTACCAGCAGGGCCTTGTGCTCCCCACAGCAGTAGCCAGTGTCAGCCATCTTGTGAGTCCTTCTCCACTCCCTGTGATGTGAGCATGGTTCAGGGTGGTGTTGATGGGACAGTTGTGGGGGTGAGCTATGTCTGTGACTACGACTCCCATCATGCTATTGCCTCCACCCCACTTCCCAGCATTCCCATACTTACTTGCTTTTGTGGGGAGTTCAGTGTGTGTGGGTGTGAGAGCAATGGCAAGATGGCTGACAGTGGTGTCCTGCTGTTGGTTGGTGTGCAGTTCCCAGCATGCCCTTGTGCTCCCCACGACACAGCAACAGTGTCAGACATCTTTGATGGGCCTTTCCACTCTCTGTGGGATGTGCATGCGTGAGTGTGAGCTTGCTGGGCCAAGTGGTGGGGGATGTAGAGCTGTGACTACGACTCCCATCATGCTATTGCCTCCACCCCCCTTCCCAGCATGCCCATGCTTCCTTCCTTTTGACTCTGCTTCCCTGTGGGGTGGGCTGGCTGTGCTGACAGGATGGCTGGGAGTGTTGTCCTGGCAGTTGTTTGGCTAAAAGTCCCAAGAGTGGCCCTGTGCTTCACACAACATAACCCAGGGTGGTGGTTCTTTGTGGGATCTTGTGTTAGGATGGGGGGCATTGCATTCTACCAGGTGGGTTCTGTGGAGTTTGTGTTGGGGTGTGTGTGAGGAGAGGTGCTTGTGACTATGGTCAGTGCTGCAAGTCCTCCTTCCCACCCACCCAGCCAGCCAGTTATCCCACCATGGAACATGCTTGCATTGCAGGGAGTGGAAGTTGTCTCTCAGGATGTCAGTCAGTGGTGTCCTGCTGTTTGTTGGTGCACAGTTGCCAGCAGGGCCTTGTGCTCCCCACAGCAGTAGCCAGTGTCAGCCATCTTGTGAGTCCTTCTCCACTCCCTGTGATGTGAGCATGGTTCAGGAGTGGTGTTGATGGGACAGTTGTGGGGGTGACCAATATCAGTGACTACGACTCCCATCATGCTATTGCCTCCACCCCCTTCCCAGCATGCCCATGCTTCCTTCCTTTTGATTCTGCTTCCCTGTGGGGTGGGCTGGCTGTGCTGACAGGATGGCTGGGAGTGTTGTCCTGGCAGTTGTTTGGCTAAGAGTCCCAAGAGTGTCCCTGTGCTTCACACAACATAACCCAGGGTGGTGGTTCTTTGTGGGATCTTGTGTTAGGATGGGGGGCATTGCATTCTACCAGGTGGGTTCTGTGGAGTTTGTGTTGGGGTGTGTGTGAGGGGAGGTGCTTGTGACTATGGTCAGTGTTGCAAGTCCTCCTTCCCACCCACCCAGCCAGCCAGTTATCCCACCATGGAACGTGCTTGCATTGCAGGGAGTGGAAGTTGTCTCTCAGGATGTCAGTCAGTGGTGTCCTGCTGTTTGTTGGTGCACAGTTGCCAGCAGGGCCTTGTGCTCCCCACAGCAGTAGCCAGTGTCAGCCATCTTGTGAGTCCTTCTCCACTCCCTGTGATGTGAGCATGGTTCAGGAGTGGTGTTGATGGGACAGTTGTGGGGGTGACCAATATCAGTGACTACGACTCCCATCATGCTATTGCCTCCACCCCCTTCCCAGCATGCCCATGCTTCCTTCCTTTTGACTCTGCTTCCCTGTGGGTTGGGCTGGCTGTGCTGACAGGATGGCTGGGAGTGTTGTCCTGGCAGTTGTTTGGCTAAAAGTCCCAAGAGTGTCCCTGTGCTTCACACAACATAACCCAGGGTGGTGGTTCTTTGTGGGATCTTGTGTTAGGATGGGGGCATTGCATTCTACCAGGTGGGTTCTGTGGAGTTTGTGTTGGGGGTGTGTGAGGGGAGGTGCTTGTGACTATGGTCAGTGCTGCAAGTCCTCCTTCCCACCCACCCAGCCAGCCAGTTATCCCACCATGGAACGTGCTTGCATTGCAGGGAGTGGAAGTTGTCTCTCAGGATGTCAGTCAGTGGTGTCCTGCTGTTTGTTGGTGCACAGTTGCCAGCAGGGCCTTGTGCTCCCCACAGCAGTAGCCAGTGTCAGCCATCTTGTGAGTCCTTCTCCACTCCCTGTGATGTGAGCATGGTTCAGGGTGGTGTTGATGGGACAGTTGTGGGGGTGACCAATATCAGTGACTATGACTCCCATCATGCTATTGCCTCCACCCCCTTCCCAGCATGCCCATGCTTCCTTCCTTTTGATTCTGCTTCCCTGTGGGGTGGGCTGGCTGTGCTGACAGGATGGCTGGGAGTGTTGTCCTGGCAGTTGTTTGGCTAAGAGTCCCAAGAGTGTCCCTGTGCTTCACACAACATAACCCAGGGTGGTGGTTCTTTGTGGGATCTTGTGTTAGGATGGGGGCATTGCATTCTACCAGGTGGGTTCTGTGGAGTTTGTGTTGGGGGTGTGTGAGGGGAGGTGCTTGTGACTATGGTCAGTGCTGCAAGTCCTCCTTCCCACCCAGCCAGCCAGATATCCCACCATGGAACGTGCTTGCATTGCAGGGAGTGGAAGTTGTCTCTCAGGATGTCAGTCAGTGGTGTCCTGCTGTTTGTTGGTGCACAGTTGCCAGCAGGGCCTTGTGCTCCCCACAGCAGTTGCCAGTGTCAGCCATCTTGTGAGTCCTTCTCCACTCCCTGTGATGTGCGCATGGTTCATGGTGGTGTTGATGGGACAGTTGTGGGGGGCAATATGTGTGACTGCGACTCCCATGATGCTATTGGCTACACTGACTTGGCCAGCATACACAGAATTCCTTCCTTTGAGTGGTCTTCACTGTGTGTTGGTGTTGTTGTGGTGGCTACATGTCTGGATGTGTTTGTTAGTTCTATTTGTGCCACTGCCTAGCTGTAGTTGTAGTTGTGTTTGTACATGTGATGGCACAGTTGGATGTGACTTTTTGATGGCATGTGTTGTGTTTATCTGACTGACATACACATTTTGGGATGATTCTGTTCTGGTTGCTGTGTAATTGCTATGAGTGCATGGTTTGACTCTCCCCTTGACAGTGATGTGTGTGTGTTTTGTGGCAGTATATTGTGTACATTTGTTGTGTACTCACCAGGCTCTGGGATGTCCTCTAGTCCATTTACGCTCACTGGCGGAAGGATGGCCCGCACCTTCTCCTCCCAGGGCCTGAGGTATATTGGCTTGGCAGGAGGGCCACTGCCGGTGTATTGGCTGTTGATGTAGTCTTTCTTGAGCAGGTCCCGTACCCTCCTGCGCACGTCATACCACCTGTTCAGTATGTCGCTCTTTGTGCGCCGACATGGTGATTGTGCGTTCACCCTGTTGATGATCCTCTCCCACATCTTGGTTTTCTGGGAGATGGGGGTCTGTTGGACCAGTGTGCCAAACAGCTGTGGCTCTACCCTGAGGATCTCGTCTACCATGACTTCCAATTCACAATCTAGGAACTTGGGATTCTTCTTGGGGGCATGGTGATGGGTGGTGATGGTGAGTGATGTGTGTGTTGGTGTGCAGGTGAGGGTGTGTGAGTGTGTGTTTTGCTGGGTGTATGTGAGGTAGGTATTTGTTGGTGTGCTGATGGTGTGTGGCTTGTGTGAGGGATGAGCTGTGGGTGTGTGGTTGCTTTCTCTTGGGTGCTGGCAGTGGAATGGCATTTGCAAAGGATCATGGTTGTGATTTGTGTCCTTTATATGGGTGGAGTTGTGGGTGTGTCTTTGTTCTCTGTCCCCACCCCCCAGTATTTATTGGCTTAGTAATTGCTTGTTTGGCCTTTTTTTGTGTGATTTTTCCTTTGTACTGTCTGTGCATGTTGGAAACGTTCTTGTGACCGAGTCGGACCCTGCATTTGTCTCGTACGGTCTTCTCCGTTTCGTTCACGCTGTGTTTGTGCAGTTTTCTATGCTGCGTACGCGTCGGTTGCGGTGTTTTGTGTTGCTTCGGCTCGGTTTTGTATGCGTGTCGGTCGTACGGCTTGGCCTCCGTCCGACTCGCTCATGGTTTTCGCGCCTTGCATCGTACTTTGCGGTTTGGAGTTCGTGTGTACGTTTCGGTCGGATTTGTTCCGGGTGCGTGTCGGTCGGTTGGATTCGCGTGTTTTTCCGACCGGATTGCTGTTTTCCGTGCGGCTCGGTCGGTCGACTTGGGTTTGGTACGTGTCGGTCGGATTTTGCACGCCTTGCATCGTACTTGGCGTGTCGGGCGCCACAGGTACGTGTCGGTCGGTATAATTTCCGGATCCGAGTCGGTCGGTGCTTTTTCCGGCCCGAATCGGAATCGACCCCCAAGTGTATGTGACCTATAGTACTATTATGGCTGCTGCAACATTAACATTGTTTAAACATATATATGATAAAGGAAAAAGAGACACAGTGAAGCAAGGCAATTGCCTGGGATCATTCAATTTGGACAAGAAGAGAAGATGGGATTGATCACAGGTTTCCTGGTTTCATGTTGTGCAACGCAGTCAGTAGATGGGTATTTCTTTCCGTCTGTCAATTCATGTTCAAGTTTATTCTCTGTGTTAAATACTTTCAGCACCTACAGCAGTATTGAATAAATACGTCTTACATTTTAAATCAAGTAATTACAAAGTTATGATAAGGACAGGCTGAGTACTGTATGTTAATGCTTATATCACCTGCTCCCCCAGACTTAATAAAGGAGTTTTTAGATGCAGCTCAATACCCCCAGTGAAGGAAATTGCAAGAATTACAAAAGAAAGTTCGGAAAGAGTCCTTAAAGTTTGCAAGGCCCGAGTGAATTGTAGAGCTCACCTGTTGGCAGACTCTTACACATTATGGGGTCGATTCCGATCTCGGTCGGTAGGGCTCCGAATCGGATTCGGCTTTACCGGATCCGAGTCGGAGGCTTTGTTTCCGACTGATTCGTACAGTCATCCGAGCGAGCAAGTACAATGCGATAGAACGCGAAATCGCCGACCGACTCGTTTCCGGGTCTGAACCGCTCCGTTCGACTCGTTCGCACTCTATTCGTGGTGCGTAATGGAGACGTTGTACGACCGAGCCAGTACGATGCACGATCCGGACAGCCGGATCGAGTCGGAGCCTCCGACACGAAAAAGCTCTCGGATGCGGACTTCGGGGGTCCGTACCGGACCCCCCTTCACCCGTAGCCGTACGAGTCGGACACAGGGGGGACCCATGGGTCCCCCCTATACATGCGTGTACGGTGCGGATGGCACCAACGCGTACCCACTACAGGGGGCCCCCTTGTGCACAACGTACCCATTGAGTCAATGGGAGCCGATGTACACGTCGTACGACCGGCTCCCATTGACTTCAATGGCAATCCGACCGAACCGAGTCCGGCAGCATACGGCCGCATCGTACTCGTTCGGTCGGACTGCAGGGGTCCGGCTCGGTCGGAAAACAATCCGGATCGGTCGGAGAGCTTTCCGACCCAGATCGGAATCGGCCCCTATAACTTTTTGCATTTTTTATGGCACCGTGGGTTGAGGGGCGACGTTTCCTTTGGGCATACCTATTGAAGAAAAACCATCAGCATAACAGCCCTCTTTGTGCATTTTCAGAGGACTCTGAAGGGTCTTCTATTAGTCGATCCGCCAAACGAGCATTACACAGCACTGGGTAGCACCTCCTCTCCTGCAGGAGTGGTAAGAGGTAGGATCGTGAGTGACAGAAGCCACACGAAGCCTCAGCTCACTTTTGACTCAATATTCCAAAAGGATATCAAGCTGAGCAGGGCATCAGGTCTTATCTCCCTGAATTTCATAATTTTCTATGAATTTGTATGTAGCATTTCTTTACACAGAAAAAAGGATATATTTGAAGGTATCACTGGCAAACAATATTTAAATCATACCTTAAGCATCATGAAAAAAGGGTTGCTTCTGGAGGGGGAAGGAAACCTTCTTTTGAAGATCGATTCTCTGTTCACCAAATAGCTCAGGCCACACGCTGAAAACAATGCACTCATGTATTGCAATAGAAGCAATCACTGAGAAGATGTTTGAGAGGCAATATCATGAAGATTAAAGAGAGATATAATCTTCTGGGTTGATGTGATTGACATGCTGTAAAAACAATGATTGATGGAGCCTGCTTTTAGTGGGTTTTTTTCATTTACAATCCATCTAACAGACAATTTAGGCTATCAAACCACACTTAAAAGAGGTAAGTGAATTATTAAAAAATAAAAATTTTCTCAGCTTGTCAGTCTTTCCTAACTTGATGTGAATGCTTATCTACACCATATAAAGGGGCATGGGTTAGACCATTGATGTTACTGTCCTGTCCTCTTCATTACAGGGAGGAAATCTCTCTCGATTTGTGAGGAAAGAGCTTCCCTCAAAGGTCGAGATGCCTTTTTGTGCTTAATAATGATACGCAGTTCACCATGCTTTCTAACGTCAGTCTTTCAGTAAAAGTGAGGCGTGGGGCATAGCTTAGCCTCCAAGGGCCGTTCACAACTGAGAGACATAGGGGCCGATTCCGATCTCAGTTGGAAGCTCTCCGAGCGGGATCCGGCCGGAAAAAGTACGAGCCGTACGCGTTTTTTCCGACTGACTCGTACAGCTGTCCGACCGAACGAGTACAATGCGAATGTACACGTGTGTTCCGAACGAACCGTTTCCGGATCCGAACCGCTCCGACCGACTCGTACAGAAACGAATCGCACCACGCAATGGAGACGTTATCCGACTGAGCGAGTACGATGGACGCGTCGGACAGCCGGATCGAGTCTGAGCGTCCGGCTCGAAAAAGCTCCCGGAGACAGACTTGGGGGGTCCATGCCGGACCCCCCTGCACCCGTAGCCGTACGAGTTGAACAGGGTCCCCCTAAACATGCATGTACGGTGCGAGTTGCACCGACGCGTACACACTTTAGGGGGCGCACTTGTTTGCGACGTACCCATTGAGCCGCGCGAGTCACACACAGGGGGGACCCATGGGTCCCCCCTACCTGTGCGTGTACGGCGCGAGTCGCTTCGCCGCGTACACGCTGTAGGGGGCGCCCTTGTCCGCCTCGTACCCATTGAGTCACTGGGAGCCCATGTACGCGTCGTACGACCGGCTCCCATTGACTTCAATGGGAGTCCGACCGAATCGAGTCCGGCAGCATGCGGCCGCATCGTACTCGCTCGGTCGGACTGCAGGAGTCCGGCTCGGTCGGAAATCTCTCCGGATCTGGCTCGGTCGGAGAGCTTTCCGACCCAGATCAGAATTGGCCCCATAGTGGGGAAGGGGAGAATCTCCCCAGTCTGCAGCAAGGCACCCAATGAGCAGGGCTCTACCCATTTGCCACCACGAATGCACCCCCTGGGAATCACTGTCAGAATATCGACCTACAAAAATATCGCAGCAATAATATCGAAGTCAAGAATATCGACATCCTATCTACATTATGGTAAGTACAAAAATATCGAGAAAAAAATATTGTTGTCAAAAATATCGTTGTTAAAAATATCGTTTTTTTGTTAAAAAAAGTAATGTAAAATAAAGTAAATAATACATATAATTAAAATAAACATAGTTAAAAATATTTTTAAATGTTTAAAAATTATAAATTAAATATAATTTATAAATACATTTAATATATACATATAGGGGCCGATTCCGATTCGGGCCGGAAATCTCTCCGACTGAGCCGGACCCGGAGAGATTTTCGACCGAATCGGACCCGTGCAGCCCGACCGAACGAGTACGATGCGCACGTATGCCATCGGACTCGATTCGGTCGGCCTCCCATTGAAGTCAATGCGAGCCTGTCGTACAACGCGTATGCGGGCTCCCATTGACTCAATGGGTGCGAGGCGGACAAGGGCGCCCCCTACAGCGTGTACGCGATGAAGCGACTCGCGCCATACACGCACAGGTAGGGGGGACCCATAGGTCCCCCCTGTGTGCGACTCGCGCGGCTACGCGTACAGGGGGGTCCGACACTACCCCCAAAGTACGGCTCCGACTGCTCTTTCGAGCCGGAGTGCGCGGCTCGGTCGGACTGCTCGCGGCGCACATCGTACTTACCCGGCCGGGGAACGTCTCCATTGCGCGGTGCGAGTCGGGTCCGTGTGAGTCGGTCGGAGCGTTTTGAAGCCGCGTACGAGTCGGTCGGCGATTTCGCGGGCGCTTGCATCGTACTCGCTCGGCCGGACCCGCGTACGAATCGGTCGGGAAACAGGGCTCCGAATCGGATCCGGTAAAGCCGAATCCGATTCGGAGCCCTACCGGCCGAGATCGGAATCGGCCCCATAATATATAATATATACACTTACTTATTAATATGTTTTAATAATTATTTTAATAACTTATTAAGAAAATCTTATAAATTATAAATACATCTATACACATAAAACAATAACATAAATACAAATTAAATAAATATATGTAACAAATTTAAAAAATAAAAATTCTTTTTAAAATTAATTATATACTACATTAGCTAAAATAATACAAAAAATATTAAATAGTGGAGGGAATAAAATTACTATTCAAACTCCAAACAGTGCAACAGTAGGGTAAATGTTGGATAGCGTAGGTGTTAAAATTACTATTCCCACTCCAATGAGTGCAACAGTAGGGAAGGTGTTGGATAGCGTAGGGGTAAAAATTACAATTCCCACTCCAGTGAGTGCAACAGTAGGGAAAGTGTTGGATAGCGTAGGGGTAAAAATTACTATTCCCACTCCAGTGAGTGCAACAGGAGGGAAAGTGTGGGATAGCGTAGGGGTAAAATTTACTATTCCCACTCCAGTGAGTGCAACAGTAGAGAAAGTATTGGATAGCGGAGGGGTAAAGATTACTATTCCCACTCCAATGAGTGCAACAGTAGGGAAAGTGTGGGATAGCGCAGGGGTAAAATTTACTATTCCCACTCCAGTGAGTGCAACAGTAGGGAAAGTGTGGGATAGCGTAGGGGTAAAAATTACTATTCCCACTCCAAAGACTGCAACAGTAGGGAAAGTGTTGGATAGCGTAGGGGTAAACATTACTATTCCCACTCCAAAGAGTGCAACAGTAGGGAAAGTGTTGGATAGCGTAGGGGTAAAATTTACTATTCCCGCTGAAAGAGAGTGCAACAGTAGGGAAAGTGTTGGATAGCGTAGGGGTAAAAATTACTATTCCCACTCCAGTGAGTGCAACAGTAGGGAAAGTATTGGATAGCGGAGGGGTAAAATTACTATTCCCACTCCAGTGAGTGCAACAGTAGGGAAAGTGTTGGATAGCGTAGGGGTACAAATTACTATTCCCACTCCAGTGAGTGCAACAGTAGGGAAAGTGTTGGATAGCGTAGGGGTTAAAATTAACATACTTATAATTAAATTAATTTTTATAAATAAATAATGATTTAATTATTAAACAACAATAAATTAATTACCAATACCAATAAATAATTAATAAAAAAAATTACCAATTAATAATTAATTAATGATAAATACCAATAAATAATAATTATTAAAAATAAATTACCAAATAAAAATTAATTAACAATAAATTATTTTCCAATACCAAAAAATAATTATTATTAAAAAGTAATTACCAATTAATAATTAATTAACAAAACATTAATGATAAATACCAATAAATAATAATTAATAAAAATTAATGACCACTTAATAATTATTAAACAATAAATTAATATACAATATCAAAAAATAATATTTATTTAACATTAATTACCAAATAATAATTTATTAACAATAATTTATTTATCAATACCCAAAAATAAAATTAATAATTACTTAATTAGAATTAAATTACTTCCCACCCTATTTCCCTATAAACTCACAACCCACTCCAATAATAAATTAATACACTTAATATAATTATCAATTAATAAATTAATAAAAATTCATTACCAATTAATAATTAATTAACAATAAATTAATTAACAATACCAATAAATAAAAATAAATAATTACTTAATTACAATTAAAATACTTCCCACCCTATTCCCCTATAAACCCACAACCCGCTACAGAACTAAAACACAAAATGTAATTAAAATTAATTAATAATTCCTACAAATTATTAATGAATTTACTATAATTAAATTACTTCCCACCCTATTCCCCTATAAACCCACAACCCGCTACAGAACTAAAACGCAAAATGTAATTAAAATTAATTAATAATTCCTAAAAATTATTAATGAATTTACTATAATTAAATTACTTCCCACCCTATTCCCCTATAAACCCACAACCCGCTACAGTACTAAAACGCATAAATTACTTAAAAAAGATTACTAACTTATAAAAATGTTATACATATATTTAAAAACCAGTACAATACTTAACAAAAATATATAACACATACATATAAAATACATAATAAAATACATAACACTAATATAAATATCGATATTAGTAACATCGATTTTTTTTTGCTATCGATATTACTAACTTCGATATTAACAAAAACGATATTACTTACCTTCAGGTCGATATTCTGGTTGTCGATATTCTTGATTTCAATATTCTGTCCCTACGATATTTGGAACTCGATATTACTGTAGGTCGATATTCTAAACTCGATATTTAGACTGTGCACCACCCCCTGGCATATCCAATAGCTCCCACACATCATTCTTTCCATCCCCTTCTGCAGGGCAGAACTGGGGGTAGATTTCAATCTCCAGAGGGCACAGAGCCAACTAGATGTCAGGGTCTGAACATTCAAAAAAGTGAATGAGGTGGGGGAGGGTCTATCCTGGCTTCCCCACCACTAGAGCCTAGGCATGTTCTCTGGCCCTACAGGGTAGATGTGTGATTTACCCCCTATCTGCCCTCTCCAGCTGTGCAGAAAGTCCAATAGACAGCAGGAATAGATATATGTTTAGAAAAAAGGATGGTATGAAGGCTGGCCACCCTGGTACCAGGCAGAACCCACACCCCTAAAGCCTTAACAGTTATTTTGCACCCCTGAGAAGGGCCCAATCTGCCCTCCAAAATGTTCAACAAAACTCACTAGACACCAGGGACAGATATTGATTAAAGAATGGGGCGCGGTCCGGCCTCTCCTGGTATCGGGGATCACCCCCACCCAGAGAGGGAATCAGTCGTTCTCCCCCCCGCTCTATTCCCCCGGCAAGGAGTGGTCAGATTGGATGTCTGAATGTGAACTAGCAACAAAGGACTGTATAACAGTGCCCAGGCGGTGCTCCTTGTGAACTGCTAGAGTTTGTGCCTATGCTGAGGACAGTAGTATTTTTTCATAATCAAGTGCTCTGTTCTGGCCTGCACTACACGCAACTACTTCAGGGTTTACAGCATTTTGCAAACAGAAACAATGCTTCTGATGTGTAATACGGGCTATGAATTTCTTTGATTTTGTTTAGTAAAAATAGGTTGGGGGCAGTCCATCCTAGCATCACACCACAACCTCCAGCACTGAAGCCCAAAAATGTTCTAACCACCCCCTCTTTCGGATGCCTTGAACCTATATACTGCAGTCATTTCCATGGCCATTGAGATTAAATATCATTTCTCAGGGGTGTAGTTTTCACATATATGGTGGTAGAGAGAGGGGGGTAAACCCCCCATTTTGCTTTTCCCAGGTGGAAAAATACTATCTGGTGCTCGGGTCTAGAACAAGATGCCAAAGTCAGCCACTGTTCCACACCATTCCTTATTTTGACACAAATCCCTGGTGTTTAGTGGATTTTTTTCCCATTGAATATGGAAGATAGAAGCTGAACAATCCAATCTTCCCTCTAAGGGGACAGAAAGACTGAATAGTGACTGAAGCTAGGAGCTGCACCCTAGTGCCACCATGAAAGCCACCTGGTTCCCCACCCACCTCCGAGAATCCAAGCGCACGTGCCGACGACTCAAGAAAGCCTGGAGGAACAGCAAAACCCTGGAAGCACGCACCGCCTACAAGACCGCCTTGACAGAACACCACCAACTCATCTGAACCACAAAGAAGAATTTCATCCAGAACAGAATCCTCTCCAACTTCCGCAACTCTAAGGAACCCTTCAGCATCATACAATAATTCACCAACCCCCCCAGCGAATCCTCCGACGTCCTCCCCTCCCAGGACCTGTGCAACAAACTCGGCTCCTACTTCCATCAGAAGATCAGGGCTCTCTACAACAACTTCGACGAACAGAACCTAGGCACCGACACTACACCTACAACTGGCAACGCCACCCAGCCTACCATCACCGCCTGGACCTCTGTCACCACAGAAGACACCGCTAAGACCATGAGAAGCATACACTCAGGAGCCCCCACCGACCCCTGCCCACCGTATATCTTCCAAAGAGCCGCCTCCGCTACAGCACCCGAACTACGACGTACCATCAACTGCACCCTCAAAACAGGCACGTTCCCCCAATGACTGGAAACACGCAGAAGTCAAGCCCCTCCTCAAGAAGCCCTCCGCAGACCTGACGGACCTCAAGAACTACAGACCCATGTCTCTCCTCCCCTTCACAGCCAAAGTCACCAAGAAGATCGTCAACAACCAGCTCACGAACCTCATAGAATCCAACTCAATCCTTCACACTTCCCAGTCTGGATTCCGCAGCAACCACAGGACCGAGACCGCCCTCCTAGCCGCCACAGATGACATCCGCAACCTCCTCGACCAAGGCCACATGGCTGCCCTCATCCTACTAGACCTCTCAGCAACCTTCAACACTGTCTCCCACGGCACACTAAATGCCAGACTCCATGACGCCGGCATTCAGGGAACTGCCCTAGACTGGATCCGCTCCTTCCTCACCGGCCGAACTCAAAGAATCAGACTCCCGCCCTTCCTCTCTGAACCCACAGAGATCAGTGGCGGAGTACCCCAAGGATCCTCACTCAGCCCCATGCTCTTCAACATCTACATGGCCCCCCTTGATGACACCACCCAGCTCATCCTCTCCCTCACCAATGAACCCGACATCACCAGACAGAGCTTCCAGGAAGGAATGAAAGACGTCACCTCCTGAATGAGCAGCAGCTGCCTGTAGCTGACCTCAGAGAAAATGGAAGTCCTCGTCCTCAGATCCACCCCCTCCGCATGGGACAACACCTGACGGCTCACCGCCCTCGGCAACCCTCCCGCACCCAGGGACCATGCCTGCAACCTCGCCATCATACTCGACTCCTCCCTCACCATGAACCAACAGGTCAACGCCGTATCTTCCACGTGCTTCAATACCCTCCACATCCTCTGCAAGACCTTCAAATGGATCCCCCCTAATCTAGAAAGACCGTCACCCATGCACTCATAACCAGCAGACTGGACTACAGGAATGCCCTCCTATGCCAGAATCAACAAAACTCCAGACCATCTTGAACGCTGCAGCCAGACTTGTCCTCTGGATCCCAGGACAAGACCATATCACCCAGCATCTACGAGAACTCCACTGGCTCCCCATCAAAAAGAGAGTGACCTTCAAGCAGCTCACTCACTCCTACAAATCCCTCCACAACACCGAACCCCAATACCTCAACGAAAGAATCTCCTTCTACGCAACCAAGAGAAGCCTCCGCCCTGCCGAACTTGCCCTGGCCAAAATACAACGCATCCACAAAGCCAGAGCGGGAGGAAGAGCCTTCTCCTACATCGCAGCTAAGACCTGGAATGAACTCCTCCTCAGCATCAGACGAACCCCCACACTGCAAGCATTCACGAAGAGCCTCAAGACCTTTCTCTTCAGATGAGACGGAGCTGCTCAAACCCACATGTCCCCCCCCCAGCGCCTTGAGACCCTCATAGGTGAGTAGTGCACTTCACAAATCCCTGATTGATTTATTGATTGATTGAAAATAGCCATGCCCAGTACCCCATTCTGGTTCTCACTATTATCTTTGATAGCCTGATGGGTTCTGTTACCACACCCCACCCCTGGGATGGGCAGAGTCTGCAGAACAAGGGGGGATGAGAGCCTAATAGACTACAAAGGAAGAAATGGAATGGGATAGGGTACTGGACCATCTTGCCAATGGGCCCTACCCTGAGCACAAGACAGTATTTCTGCGCCTCTCTGTCAGTCCAAATGTTGATACTACATCCAAAGTAATCTCAATTTCCTCTCACTGATCATAAGGAATGGTTTAAGTCTTTGGGTTCTGGGTCAACAGGCAATCAGAAAACCCTAACAACCCTCAGCATTTCTGAAACCCAGTTAAGGGATGGTCTACTGTTATTTTAAACAGACAAAAGACGGAAGCAATAATTTCTTAGGTAAAGCTAGCATTTTCAAAATAAGTTTAATCTGTTTATCAGCAATACCGTATGCAATTTCTCTTCAAATTCTTAGAACAATGATGATGATGATGCATTGAGGACTCCAAGGAAGAGGTCATACACTTATATTAAAAGGAGTATAAGTACATTGGTCTTGAATCCTAAACACAATAAATGCTACTGTAGGGCCTGGCCCTTTTTGCAGGGTTATCCCCAGAATTGTTGGCTTCTTCCTCCTATTTTTCTAACCTTCTTTTGTTGGCTTTAGGACTCTCTGCACTGTACCAGTGCTAATCAGTGTTAAAGTGCATGGGTTCTCCCCCTAAAATATGGTATGATTGGTTTACACCTGTTTGGCATATTTGGTTTACATGTAAGTCCCTTGTACAGTGCTATCCCATATACCCGGGGCCTGTACATTAAATGCTATTACTGGGCCTGCAGCACTGATTGTGCCACCCGTAGCCTTTCAAACCTGTCTGAGGCCTGCCACTGCAGGGCTTGCGTGAACAGTGTACTGCCACATTGACGTGGCATTTAAAACTAATTGCCAAGCCTTAAACTCCCCTTTTACTACATATAGGTCAGAGGGGCGTTCACACTTTACATTTGTATAGGCTGTGTCCTGCCCTCACACAAAGGGCTCATTTTCCCCTTACTAATGTCCTCAGCCAGGGCTAGTGTTGAAAGGGAGTGTTGTTGACTTCTAAGGTTTCCTTTGAAGTTCCCCCTTGAACAAAGACAATTTTGTTTTCAGAGCACTTTTCGAACTAGAACCAAATCTCTGTCAGAAGGACTGCAGTGCTGCTCAAAGAACTCATCTGCATTGCTCTTCTTCTGTTGCCCTGCTGCCTGCAACTTGCCGGGTGGCCTAAAGGACTCACTGGATTACTTTTCTGCTGTTGCTCTGCAGCTAGCTGCTCCCTGACTCTGTTCTGCCAAGGCACTGTGGTGCTGCAAAGAGAGATTGCCATTAGAACTACTTGTTGTGCTGGTCTGCTTGCTTACTGCTGCCTGCTTTGTGTTTCTCCCAAGTATTCTCATGGGACTGGGATGCCCAAGAATTAGCCATGGGACTCTGAGTCCAGATCTTGCATTCCTTACAAATAGCACATGATAGGCACTTTTAACTTTCACTTCATTTGTACAGAGCTTATCTGTTTTATTATCAGAGGATTGGGCGCAGACCTTTTGCCGTGGTAGCAGTTAACCTGCCTTTGGGTTTAATTACTGGGTCGTGCGCTCCCGTTTTACAAGGCCAGGAAGGAGCACCTCTGTGTGAGTATTAAAGCGGTCCCTTCTTCTCCGCTCAATCCGCAGCAGATCAAGGAGCGACACAGCATCTCTTTCTCCTTGGGCTTTAGAGACATGTGGCTTAGCAACCAGGGGTGGGCCAGACACAGGAGATCCGATAGCCTAGATCCACCCTAGAGCCGCAACCTGTATCCAGCTAATCTGAGGCAGTGTATTGAGGAAGCGGGTCAAGTTCCCGAGGCCCACTGGGATCTCAATCGGCGTTTCCCCCTGCAGAAGGTTCCCAGTGCCCAGAGGTTTTCTGACATGTTGCAGGAGCAAGGGAACATCTGTGGCCCAGGATTCGAGGTTCGTTGACCTCCTAGGTTCTGTAGCCATCCCACATGAAGTGGGCAGCAGCAACTAATTATTAGCCAGGCGGTGGTCCCAGTGAGGTCTCCCCAGTGAGTTCTGTTTTGGGGGCACTTGAACAGTGTTCGCACCCCCCCTTCTCATTGAGACCTACCGTGTGGGGCTTTTGTTCTTCTATTATGTTACTGGGTGACCCCTCAACGGGAGACCCGATCAGCTGCAAGATACTTGCCGCATTTGGGAAGAGCAAAAATTACTGTAATAATTGCAATAGGCACAAAGGTGCTTCTGTGCCCCATGTTCTTGTGCTTGTGTACCATATAAAGTTTAGTAAGATCACAAGTGCGCTGTGTCATACTTTCAACTGCAATTCATATGTTTTGCCTCCAAACCAGATTCCATTACTCACACTCTTATGTAATTTATGTACTTGTGGTGACATATGGTGATTTATGTGGTTTCCCTAAACCTAACCTGCTGCATATCATGCCCTGATGTTCCAGTGTCATGTGTTTCTCCCATGGCCCATTGTCGTTTTCCCTATGTTAGCCTTATCATGCACATTGTACGCCACTTTGGTATTGCACACATTACTAAATATCATGCTTGCTCTGTGCCACGTTGTATTTTCACACAGAACCAGCACATGTTTTCACATTTTATTCTTTTCCTGGGATTTAGTATGAACAGCTTAAGCAAAGTCAAACAATATTGCCCCTTGTGATTTTCTCTGGACAGACACTAGCAACTAGACATAATAGGAGAATGCAGCAGTTATTTTCAGTACACATATTTTGTCCTATAACTAAGGACAGGGGTTCTGGAAAAATAAAAGACTCACAGAGCAAAGGTCCTGAGCCAACAGCGTTGCGTCAGCCAAGAAGTAGAACATCCACTCATGTATGATAAGGTACAGAGTCCGCCACTGAACCTAGAGATCCATAATCTAGAACTGCTTAGCTTTAGTAATGGGGAGAGTTTAGGCTGATCTGTCAGAAAACATGACAGGGCTCTTTATTGTAGATGGTTTATCAACCATGTTGATGACAATATTGACATGTATCTGTTTAAGAATTGTGGTGCAGTGATTGCATCTTAGAGTACAATAGTTTAAATAACATTGTAAACTCCCTTTGTGTCTCTTTTTTATAATATTATGGACAAATACGAGTGAGAGCGAAAGGGTGTGCCCTGTTACCGTGATCCCTGAGAGGGTTGAAAGGGTTGTGTTCTGAGGTACCAAATCACTTGTTTCTCTGGAAAGGTTAGGATGGCATGTGAGGCCCTTTAGCTAGTTGGACTCATAGAATAGTGGTTTGGTGACTCTGTCCCCTACATACCGATGTTCTATGGCCCTAAACATAGTTCAGTTCCTGAACAGAATCCCTGCAACATGGCACCACCAACGTTTGGTCAGATACTTATTTGTGGGAACCCTGAGTAGTGCTTGTGCTTGTCCACAATACTATCACACCTTTTACCAGAAGCGCCTGTTGTGTTGGGGATTCATCCTCCACAGTATTTAGAGATCACCTAATTCTGTTGGTTTTTCAAGCTTGAATATTAAAAGAATTGAACCCAATTTGTGTTACACTTTGAATCCATCTCTCTTTTCTAATGCTGCAAACTGTAAATAATGCGGCCAACTGCCCCGGGCAGTCTATGCACATTCAACACAGCAGGGAGTCCCTAATGTGGGAGCTTCTGTAATCTTTGTAGTGAATGCGGAGGCTGCATACCGCTTTGATGTTTTTTATTCTTGGGTCTCATTTCCAGCTGTGGATGCCAATACTAATACTTTCCATGAATACACTGTCTGACAGGCACCTGCTGCATACAGACCTTATGCACTTGTTGAAATTCCTCTTACAAACTGGGAGCATTATACATTGCTTAATGGCGCCCTTACCCATGTGACTGGGCCAGTTCGAATGGCCCCCCTCAGTAATGAGGGGGCTACTTGGCCAGCATTAGCTGGGTATACACCCTACCCTGATTTAGGCAATTTAAATCTTGTGCAGACGTGAGCTTTGTACAATGTTCACTGTGTCTTATACAGGCACTTAACTCAGTTTATTTCACGTACAGTGTTAGCTGATCCAGCTAGAGTTGGCCTGCAAGCGCAAGCCCAGTTGCCTGCAGCGCCTATTATTAGCCCTGTAATTGTTCATTCAGTTAAGGGCCAAAGACCCACTAATTGTGAGGAAATTCCATTTTGGATCGCCCAAAAAATTGATCTGCTTGAAGCTGTGCTTCCCCTTACGGGACCACAACACAAGCACAGAATTCTGACTATGTGTATACCTACTGGGATGGTTCCCAGAGACTGTAACACCTGGCGGACAATTTTTGCCACAGTCTACACTATCTCTCATGGCCCTCCCTCAATGTCCATTTTACCAATCGTTCTAAAACAGGTTGTTTTTGCAGCACGTATTGTGCCAATTCTCCATGATATTGACCCTGATGCACTGTCCTACTAAGATGATATCTAGATTTAGATTCAGGTGTTAAACTACATTATTGGCAACAAAATAGTTTTGAAGATTCAAAGGGTAGCACAATCAAGCATAAAATTATTTGGGTTAAGGTGGTAGATATTATTGACATGTATCTGTTTAATAATTGTGGCAAAATTATTGCATCTTAGAGCACATTTTCTTAAAGAAACATTGTAACCTTCCTTTGTGTCTCTTTTTATTTTATTGTGGACAAATATGAGTGAGAGAGCGAAAGGGTGTGTCCTGTTAACTCGACCCCTGAGACGGTAGAGAGTGTTGTGTTCTGGGGTGCCAAATCATTTGTCTTTCTGGAAAGGTTAGGAGGGCACGTGAGGCACTATAGTAGTCAGACTCGAGCTCATAGATACTGAGGTGGTATGGTGACTCAGTCCTCTACATACCGATAGTCTATGGTCCCAAGTATAGATCTGTTCCTGAGCAGAATTCCTGCAACACCAGTGAATGTCGTTTTGTATCTTGTAGTGTCAAGATAATGAGTACTGACTCAGGGTTTGCAAAGTATGCACAGTATTTATGATTCATGTTGTTTTGGTCTATATTTTATGTACAATATACTATATATTTTTATATAATCCTGTGTGCAGTCTCTTTTGTGGTGTATTCATTGTGTTTCTGTGTGAGTGTGTTGCGCTAATGCTTTATACATCGCCTCTGATGATAAGCCAGTCTGCTCTGCACCAGGCTACCAGAGGGTGAGCACAGGTTATCTTAGGTGTGTAACTTACTTGCCCTCACTAGAGTGGTGGGTTCTGCCTGGCTAAGGTGCATACCCTAGCGAACCAAAAAAAACATTTCTAACAGCTACCACATGAACATGTTCCACTGAGACAAACAAAATACAAAATACAAGTGTTGGACAATGTTGTGAAGTTCAAGCATGATATGTAGTGTTGAGAGAATTCTGCATTGGTGCTGTAGGAGTGGTTAAGAGGAAAACACTTACTATATGACACTGCCTGTATTTGATAAAATCTTGTTTATCTGGTCATTAAAAGTTAAGGCAATTGTTATTCACCTGCAGTGGAGAACCAATTATTAAACGTTCCTCTATCATATGATCTCATAGTAAGAAAAATATGATGGTGGAATCTCCACTGAAGGGTAAGGTTCTAATAGAGAATCAGATTTTAAGTGAGAATTATGAGCAAAACCTTTCAAGTGATAGGGCCCTATTATAAGTCAGGCGGTACAAAACTAACATATGCTTTCATGTGTTATTTTGTTCTGCCTATTTTGTTCTGCCTAAGTGTTGGTTACGAGGTTTTTCCACACCCAATTTCCCACATGTGGGAAAAATGGACACAATTGTTTCGTATCGCACGATACTTTGGCTGCAGCGGCAAAGATTCATTCCTATTTTTTTTTTTCTAACAGCAGGAATTACACTATGCTTCCCACTGCTAGATAAATACTTCCCTTTTCCTCCCCTATACCTCCACCCCAATTCTACATAGAGGGCACAGCATACATTTACCACCTGCTCACAGCAGAAGGTAAATGGATGCACAACAACTCACAGAATTGGGAATTCTCTGTAGATTTATGGGCGGACAACTGGACCCACATGATAATTTCCATTTACATGAGGTTTAGTAAATATACTCTACTGGTATAGTTCACTTCATGCCAATTTAATGTGCAGTAAATCCCCTCCAGTTTCATCCACAGTGTCTTTGTGTACCGCCCAGCTCCATATGTTCCACATCCGGACAGACCCATGGACGTCTTTGGAAGTCTTGCCCCCATTTTATCAAGAGTAATTGCTCTGGGTAATTTTAACTTGTAGTCCAAAATTCCCCTTTTCGCCAACTAGGGGTTTTGTAAATCACAGGTTTATGTGTGGAATATGCTGCATATGTCACAGGTCAGAATCTAGATGTAGGGCCGAATAAGCAAACCACTCGGCGCAAAATGCTGATCACAAATTGCATGCAATATTTTGCGACCAGTGTTGAATTTTGTGAGCTGACCTATGTACTATAGGCTGGTTCACAAAATTCCAAGTCAAAGTAGTTCGCAATTCAACCTACTGCATCAAAATTCATGAGGTAGGTCTCGAATTGTAACTGACTGAGATTGGTGGCCATCACATGGATGGAGCCTGCTTAGCTTAGCAGACCTCCATGTCTTTGACCACCTTTTAAAGTACATTTATTTTTAATGTAGCCTATTTCTCTAAAAGTGGAAAAAAAATGGCTGTTAAAAAAAAAATTAAATATAACTTTGAAAGTAGAAAGGGGTCAACTGCCTCCTCTCCAAAAACATTTGTATTACATTCACAAAGGTGACGGGGGACTCCCTCTCTTTTGTGAATGACTTTCCTTCCTCTAGCAAATCTGCCTTTCGTGCCCTGCCACCCCAGATTTTTAGCCTTTTTCTGGTACCTATTTTTGTTGGCATTAGCATATTTAGCACTTTAATCAAGGTTAAATTGGCCTATGTCTGATTGACATATACAACTTGCCTATAAGTCCCTAGTATACGGTGTAGAAAATGCAACTAGAGTCTGGAAGTTAAATGCACCTATTGACTCCAGCACCTATTTTGCCATCCACTGCATTGGCCACTAAAAATGGGTAGTCTGACTGCAGCAGCCTAAAAACCTGCTGTCAAACCTGTTAAAATCACTGTTTTTAACAGGCAGTGATTCTAAATGGCGCACCACGTAACTTTTGGAAAGGTGCTGTCATTCTTGCCTCCAAAGTTTACAAGGCCTGACTATAACGTCTCTTTAGCCTTTGTTTTTTTCAGTTAATTTCTAGAGTTTTTATTATAAGCTAAAATGTAACCTAAAATATAATATAAACTTAAAATGTGTCAGCTGTGTCATCGACTGTGTTCAGCAGTAATCAACTGAAAATAAATATGAGCTTCTGTAATTAACAGTGAGACAGCAGTCCAAGGTCAAGCAGGAT
This sequence comes from Calotriton arnoldi, assembly GCA_963921515.1. Classification (NCBI taxonomy): domain Eukaryota; kingdom Metazoa; phylum Chordata; class Amphibia; order Caudata; family Salamandridae; genus Calotriton; species Calotriton arnoldi. The sequence continues at coordinate 130,966 of CAWUFW010020127.1, forward strand.
TATATGGAGCAATTCCAATCTGATCAGAACTATGGGGGCATAGGCCTACTGGGTCTGCTAGGGACTGGCTCTATCATCGTCCAAGAAGGGGGCCCATATGGCGCAGAGGACCTCTATGCGATCTTGGAGCCAGTATATGATCCAGTCCTACGATGCCACTTTGCACATCTCTCGCCCATCCACTCTTCACATGTGGGCAGCCGTGTTGACCTCCATTCTCGAAGGATGCAGATCTTGACTGTAGTCAGGGCAGTAGTTAGTAAACTGTGTGCCTGCTGGTGAGTCCCCAGTGGTTTCCTGAGTCATGTAGTGCATGTAGGAGGGTTGGTGGTAAATCAATGGAGCAGCGGAGTATGGAGCTGATTTGGGACACCAGCCAGAGTATGGCTTAGCAATCATAGAGGATGTGGGTGACGTAGCAGTCAGGAGTGGTGCAGCACCCACATCTGAAGTGATGGAGAAGACTTGAGGGCTCCAACTTCTGTGGTTTCCAGTACCAGTCTTAGACCATCTTAAAGAGGGAAAACTTCATCCGGGATTTGCAAGTCTCCCTGTCCAATTTCCCTATCAATTTTGCCCAATCCTGCTGCTCATACTCTACTTGAAGTCATCTCTTCCACTTAGTGCGCAGGAGGATCAGGAGGGGCCATGAATGTAGGTGTTGGACAATAAGGTTACAGAAGCCAGACGTGACCCCTTGATAGTTCCAGATCTTAAGAATTCTGGAAAAGGGGAGTCAGGAAGGTGCCATTGTTGGACACTTTATAAGCAATGGCATAGTTACACATATTGCTGTTTCTGAGACTTGGGAATGTTAAATTCCTCCCAGAGGGCCTCAAATGTTTTAATTTCACCTGCTGATATGAGTTTGTTCAGGGCGCATCACGGGAGGTTCTCCATGTGCCCCAGAGCACTGGTTCACTATTTATTTGTATGGCAGCATTTTTCCAGAAAGGGCATGGGGGTGCAGTGGTGCAGGACACTGTAGCAGTTTGTGGGCATGATTCCAGATCCTCACCATAGTCGGAATGAGGGGGTTGGAGGTGGAGATCGAGGGAGTGTTGGAGCAATGGAGAAGTTCCAGGGCAGGGCCAGAGTGGCCAATGGCACATTCCAGCTTCATCCAGAAAGGGCGGTCAGCCACGCTAGTCCACATTGAGGAAAGCAGGGCAAGTTGTAGGCCCATGTAGTAGTGTTCGATGCAGGTTATGCCCAGGCCGCCACTCAAGCAGTGGAAGATCAGTTTAGAGGCATTCAGGTGGGGTCTTATAGTGCACCACACAAAGGATCTCATATCCCTTTCTACAGAGAGAAGAACAGTGGCCGTACTAGGTTGGGTAGCATGCCAAGGACATAGGTAAAACGGGGAGTCACTACCGATTTTACCATCTGTGGGCACCCCCACACCAATAGATTGAGATGGTTCCATCTGTGGCAGTCTCAGCTTTGAACGAATGAAGTGTAAATCAGACCATTCCTTCCAGGCCTGTGGATGCACAGATGCATAAGTACTTCAGGTTTTGTGGAGCCCACCAGAAAGAAAAGTCAGCTATGTCTGCTCTGGTTGTAACCCGTGAAATAATCAGGGCCTCACTCTTTTTGATTTTATCTATTTTATATCCTGAGAGGGCTGAGAAGTTTGCAATGAAGGACAGGAGGGCCAGAAGGTAGTCATCAAGGTCAGTAAAAATTTGAAAGATATTATCAGCAGACACTAAAAGTTTAAACAGTCCAGTTGGGGTGGGGATACCCTCGATGTGTGGGGCATGACGGAAGGCTCCTGCTAGGGGTTCCACCGTGTGAAAGAACAACAGCGGAGAGAGGAGGCAGCCCTGTTGGGTGACTCTATGAACTGGGAATGTGTCCAATGGGAAACCCCTGCAGTTGACTTGTGCTGTGGGCATGGTATAAAGTCATCTAACTTTTGTGATGAAGACCTCACTTATTCTAAACCATAGCAATGTGCAGAACATTTAGTCCCAATCAATGTGGTCAAACACCTACTTGGTGTCCAGAGAGAGGGCCAGAGCTGCCAACAGCGTATTCTTGGACAAACAAAGAAGGTGTGTGAGAGATCATAGGTGGAATCAGGATGAACGTCCTGGAACGAACCCTACTCGAAAACGATGAATCAGAGAGGGAATGACATATGTTGAGGTGGGCTGCTCAGACAATGGCAAGAGTTCAGGGGGGCAATAGGGCAATGGCTACAGCAGAGTAGGGGATCCCAGCCCAGTTTCGGAAGAACAATAATTACCTCTTTGTTGGACAAGAGCGATCCAGTGCTGTCAACCTTTGGAAGGACGCATGGAGGCAGTACACAGTCTCTTCCTTGAGCCATCAGTAAAATTCTCCTGGGAAGCCATCCTCCTCCAATGCCATATTATATAGAAGTCTGGTAATGGCGTGTTCTATTTCCTCCTAGGAGACCTCACCACCTAGGAGTGCCATTGAGGCTTGGCAGGACCATGGGACCCATGAAGGAATTCACTCTGTCTACATTATCGTTGGAGTCAGAGCTGTACATTAAACAACAACGTGGACGGACCCGATAGGGGATCCAAATGCAAGGATGACACACTGTCATACACAGGAATGAGCAGAAAAACCAGTGGGTTTTGTCAGAAGAACCCTCACCCACCAACCTAGTTGGTGGCATGCTTCATCATTGGGTTCCCAGCTGGGCTGCCGAATGCAACCCAGCTGTGCTGCAACGCCTGAATTACAGCGGAGTGGGTTTTTTTGGTTTTTGAGTGAGAAGAGGGTGCTGGAAATGTGGTTTGAAAGTGCCTCTAGGATGCTCAATAACTACCTTTATTCTCGAGGTTCTAGGGCACGGTTAAAAAAAGAGCGGGGATACTGTGAAGATATAGTTGGTTTTCCTTATCGCACTTCAAGTGGTCGACATGTTTCAGCCTTGACAGGGGTGCTGAGGCTTTCTTCAGGACCAGAACAAGTGAATTGTGTATGTATCAGCACACGCACTAAGGTGTGCTGTGGTGCAGTGAAGTTACCATACTTACAGTTCCCATCATCAGGAATAATATCTGGAAAAAGAAAGCACAACATAAAAAGACATACCAAACATATACAATTAAAATGGGTGTTTTTGCCGTTGTGCAGTCACCCCCTGTGGATTGTGAAATTGTGCTGGCGGTTATCATTCGAGTGCAGCCATCCATTTGAATTTAGGGGTCCACTAAAAACCATTTCACGCAAGGGCATGCAAAAATACACTTTGTATATGCAAAGTCACGCAAAGTGAGTAGTGCACTTAAAATATGCCTCATAGTGAAGAGGAACACACGTGATGGCAACTGACCCCAGTGTGGGAGAGGCCAAAATACCATGTAACAGCCTATAGTTACATGTAAAAAACGAGAAAGTGTAGTTGGTCAGAATGAGTCATGCCTACTAAACCTAGAGCCAATTGTCGAGGCAATCGTATCTGGTTTAAAAATATATGCGGCACAAGTAGGCATATCTAAACAAATGGCAAAAGAAGAGGCAGCTTACAAGAGCTACAGGGAATCTGCAGCTGATAGTGATCCCAGAGGGGGCAGACTCCTGTAGTCACACACTGCGGGAGATAAAGGTATGAAGAAGAATGAGCCCTCGAGTCAAGAAATCGGTCAAGGACCGGGGAGAAGTTAGCCCATAGAAGCTCAGAGGAGACATTTACTTCGTCAAGGATGTCCGTCCACCTTTGATACCTACTGTGGTCCTTCACGGGATCCCGATGGTATCGAAGTGCGGCGGCATCCCGGGTTAAGAGCTGCTCAGAGGAGGCTGAGGGCGTGGCCACGCCCCGCGTTGTGTCTGAAGACGTGGCTGCGTCAGAACATGCTCCGGTCGGGAGCACTAGAGCGTGTGTGTGCCTTCTAACTAGGCGGGCGGAAGTGAGACACAGAACATGGTGACAAGCCTAGATATATGTTGACTGTATACTGTATAATTACAATTATGAGCCCGACTGTATGTAGAGCGGGGCCTGCATAAAATTCTTCTTTATAAGAAAGGCCTTAAAAAAGGCCCGACTTTATTGTAAGAGGAACTAGCACGGGGATGATGATCAAGCAGTGTGTGACTGCTGTACAGACCGTGGCAAGCCTAAACACACGTCAGTTGTATACACACACGGTATAAATGCCATTCTGTTGCAATACATGAGTCCGTATGTAAAGCTCTGCATAAAACTAGTTATTGTCAGAGGCCTGACTTTATGGGGAGAGCGAAGAGCAACTGGCACAGGGTGAAAATTTTAAAACCCACGAGCCTGTAGGAGCAGTGACCAGGGACATCACTGGGGGTATATTCACTGAGGATAGATGCTGGGCATGTAGCTCGAATATCTACATGGTTAGATGTCCCATTACAGGAGTTTGTATATGAGCACTGGTGGGGCACATCATTTGGGATGAGGATAAACAAACATGGGTCATGCTTGTGTCCATGGTGTGGCCAAATTATTAGAAGTTATTCAGTGCATTTCAGGGTATGTTGTCGTTGAGGCCGTTTCTGTTGGTGGACAGGCGATAGACTCACCGTTGCTCTTTCTCAAAGAGACGGTTTTGGAGATTGGGGATGTTGGTGTCCAGCTGTACAATGACCACCCAATTCAGATCGTTGGTGGTGTGTCCTGTTTCCAGATAGTGGTATGTCATCCTGGTTGTACTCCGTTTACATCTGATATTGCTCCTGTGTTCACAGATGCAGACTTTTATTTTGCGAGTGGTCATGCCAACATATCGGAGACCACAGGGGGGAGTGATCAGGTAGATCACATTGCAGGAATTGCAATTTGTATGTTTGGTAATCTGCCATGTTTTTCCAGGTTCTACGTTTAGAGATTTCACTGGTTGTGTAAGATGACATACACTGCAGTTACCACAGGGAAAATGACCAGTCACGTTGGGTAAGCCCCATGCATTGAGAACAGTGGGATGTTCTCGTGTCTGTGGACGGGCGGTTACCAGGCTGTCCTTGATGCTCCGTGCTCTTTTATAGGAAAACATGGGCTTATCCCAGTTAAGTTTTCCAGTTCCCAGGATCCTCCAGTGCTTTTGTATGATCTTTGACACCTGATTTGAGCTTGTATTATAGCTGGTCACGCATGTGAGTGGTATGGAAGCAGGAGGCCGTTGCATTACCTCCAGTAACCCTTCTCTGTTTTGGTTTCTGGCATGTTTTTTGCAGTGCGGATGACTTTGTCCGGGTACCCACGCTCCTTCAGCTTAGATGAGAGGGAAGTTGCTTGCTGTTTGTAGTCAGTGATGTCACTACAGTTCCTACGAAGTCGTAGATACTGGCCAAAGGGCAGATTTTCACGCAGTGGCCTCGGGTGGAAGCTATCGAACCGGAGAAGTGAATTCCTGGCTGTGGGTTTGATATGGGTCTTAGTTTTTAATTGACCCCTCTCATCTGTGATGTCAAGATCCAGAAATGTGATGGGTTTTTAATCCATACTGTGCGTGAATTTTAGATTCTTGTCACGCCCATTGATCCAAGTGAGAAATGTCTGTAGAGTCTGTTCCAGACCCTACCAGACCAAAAAGATATCATCAATGTATCTTTTGTAAAATTTGATGTTGGTTAAGGATGTGCTTCTTTTCTAAATCAAACACATACAGACCGGCCACACTCGGAGCGAAGGTACTGCCCATCGAGGTGCCGTAAGTTTGCAAGAAGAGGTCACCCTCAAACTCGAAAAAGTTGTCTTTGAGGGCTAAGTTGGCACACTGCAGAATTAATGACCTAGGGGTGTTGTAGTTCCACGTAGTGGCCTCCAGGGATGTTTTGAGCACGTTAAGTGTGTCATCTTGAGGAAGGCTAGTATATAAACTCTCGATATCCAGGCTAACCAAAAGTGAGGTGTCTGGATCAAAATTAAGAGAGTCTAGTTGCCGTAAGAGGTCTTTGGTATCTTTTAAGTAGGTTGATGTAGATTGAACAATAGGTTGCAGGAATAAATCGCAGAAGCGGGAAAGGGGCTCTAGTAGTGAGCCAATGCCTGACACAATGGGCCGGCCAGGTGGAGGGTTCCTGTCTTTGTGTATCTTCGGGAGCGTGTAGAAATAGGGAATCCTAGCTTCACTAGTTGTTAGGAATTGGGCCTCGTGTTTACTGATAATGCCTTCGGCTTCTGCATCTTCCACTAGAGCTTGGATTTTTGTTCTCAAAGGCCCGCTAGGGTCATGTTCCAAGCGTCTGTAGTTCTTTTCATCGCTGAGTAGGCATCAACATTCAGCTTGATAGTCATCCTTGTTTTGGAGTACTATCCTGCCCCCTTTACCAGCTGATTTAATGATGATATTATCATTGGACCTCAAGTTTTTGGATGGCTCAAATTCAGTACTGCTCGTATTTTTGAATTGTCTTCCTTCAGATGTTTTTTCGATGTCGTTGAATACTGCCTGTTCGAAAGTGATTAGTTCCACTGGTATTGTGTTGGGGGTTGTGTGGATGTAGATTTTGTTCTCAGGCAGGTATCGCCTTGTCCTTCTGAATTGTCTCCTGGTGGGTGGTTCACGGAAAAATGCTTTAAGTTTCAGTTTCTGGAAGAATTCTGCAAGCTCACAATGTAGCTTGAATTTGTCTAGTTTACTAGTGGGTACAGATCCCAGACCCTTGTTGAGTAAGTCCTCTTCCTCAGAGCTGTACAGTCATATGTAGTAGGCCTGAAGGCATTCACAATCTGCTGTGGGGTGCGAAGCACGCACCCTGTTTTATCTCTGATAGCCGGAATGGCCTCCACAGCCCCTCACTGCCTAAGGTAGCTCTCTCAGCTAAGAGCCTCCCCGCTTTCTCCCCATGCTCATAGTGGCGGGCTTTCAGTTTATAGAGCTTAAGACATATTAGGAGAATTTTGCCTAATTTTTGCCTTGTTCAGGGTGCATCTATTCTTGGGGGAGAGGGGGGTTCCTGGTATATGTTTGAGCACGTGTGTGGATGACATTTTCCAGGGCCATTTGCTGTTGCAATGTGAGATTGTACGCTAGTTGAGTGTCTCACACTAGCTGACCCCGGAGGGGGGCCTTGACCACTGCCCAGAGAAGTTGTGCTGAATGCACGGATCTTTCGTTGTTCGAGAGATAAGCGGCCATATGAGATTTTAGGTGGTCCTTCTCCTGCAGGATTTGCAATACAGTTTTTAGTCACCAGAGTTTCCGGATGGGCTTCTGGAAGTTCCAGTTAATAGCTAGGAAAACCAAATGTGGGGTAAGCAAGTAATCCAGCCGGGACTGTATACTATGTACCACAGTGAGGAATGAGTATTCTCTCTCTGCCGGGGGGAGGAGGCTCCAGATGTCCAAGAGGCCTTGATCATCACAGACGGAAATCACGGAGAAGTGCCCTGTCCCAATTATTATGGGTATCAATGGGGCCCGTACAGTCAAGGATGGCATCCATAGTTAAGTTCCAATTGCCTCCCAGTATGATGTGGGAAGTGAGAAGTTTTGTAATGGGGTGATTGAGGTGGGAAAAAAAAGCAGACTTGCTGCCGTTGGGGGCATAGACAGAGCCCACACTAAACACCTTGGCTCCGACCCTACTTTTGGTAAATACGTACCAGCGCTCTTCATCAGACCAAGTCTGGAAGACTGTACAGGGAAGGGATTTATGGAAAAGCATTGCCAATCTGCATGTCTTGGAGCCAGCTACTGCGTCACTGGACCCTGCAGATGCAGAGCCAACCGATGTCCTGTAGCTAAAGGTAACTCTCTCCACCCAGTCCCTCTCCTCTTGAGCTTCTCTCACTCCTTCACCAAAAGGCGCTTCTCCTGAATGAGGTGAATGAGGACTATATCGGTATGCCCAGAGGTTAGGAATGAAAGGATCTTTTTACTTTTGACATAGGAAGTGATGTCATTGACATTAAGTGTAACAAATGTAAGGGTGTTCTGAGGCTATAGCAACTGACTCTGTAGAGCTGCACTAGAAAAGTCCACATTAAGACTGGAAGAGGATGGGGGAAGGCTAGGAGAGCGGTCACTAAGGTGTGGGGCTAGGATGTGGGGTGGAAGACTGGCTGGGGGAGGGTGGAGGGAAGGAGCAGGAGGGGAAAAGGTTTAATGCAGGGAGGAGTGCAGGAAAGGGAGGGCATACATGAGGAGGCCGGTGTGCTGGGGCTGGCCCGGAAGCAGGTTCGGTGGTGGGCAGTGGGGGCACTGTGAGATCTTCCATAGGCTGTGGTAGTGGAGTAGCCATATAGGCAGGAGGGTTTACAATGACTTTTGCTGGTTGGTCAATACCACTTGCAATGGCTGTTGGCAGAAAGGACATGCACAGCTATTGACAAGTTTGAGGAGGGGCGATGGAGGGCCCCAGTATAGGTTCTGGGTGCAGTGGGGCAAAAGTAATATCACACATGGGCTAATGCATGTGGGGGGGGTTCATGGGGTTGGTAAAGCAAATGTTTCTTTATTTCTTCCCTCAGGGGTACCACCAAACCAATGGGGTCAGGCGGGGGAGCGGGAAATCCATATACATTAAGGGAGCAAGGATGGGTAGGTGGGAAAGTTCACACCGAAGGGGAGCGACCTCAAAAGAACACATGGCACAAGAGCCAGGACATGCGCAATCACAGAAATGTAAACATAAACAACAACATGAACTGCTTATGTATATTGCTGCTTCTTTTTTCTATCTATTTAATGGCACATAACCGTATATATAAGATATGAATTGTTACTGGAGACACTGTTTATGTATAACTGATAATATTTAATGCTCTGGGTTTAATAAAAAAAAATGAACTGCTTATGTGAATACTGTGCCTCAATGAGGTCCAACTTCCAACAGGATTGCAAGGGGGCAGTGGAGAACAAGTGTTGTGGGCAAGAGTGATCTCAGCAGAGGTTACATGTTCAAAAGAGATATGCCATGGATTGGTGCAAGGTAGCAACAGGGCAGATGATAGAACATCCCCACACCTACACTACACATCCTTCCAAATTTTCCAAAGGCTGCTGGCCATATTCAGACCCCTACATTCAAGTGGTTGGGTGAGGAGACGAGTCAGCATCTGTGTCTGTGGAGTTTGAGGGCTTCAGGTGTGAGCGTGACTTGTGTCCCTCAAGTCTGCCTGAGTGAGTTCTTCCACAGAGTGAAGCACCAGGTCCCTCTGGGAATGATGTTGCTGTGGTCTGTCAAATGGGTGACCCCAGCAGGGTTGCACCTCACCACCAGATGCAACCCTCCCATCCCACTAAGACACTGGGGTTGCACTGTCCATGCCAGGGGGGTTCAGTGAGTCCAAGAAGCGAGCCAAGTCTGAGGGGTCAAAAAAGTCTCTAGGCTGGTCATCCATCATGATACGCATGTTGGCCAACTCACGAAGCCTGTATATAATGTCTGATTTTTTTAACTGTAGGCATAGAGACAGCCTTCCTGCTGGCATTGGTCTCTGAAGAGAAGTCTGCTGTGATGTGTTTCCTGTATCCGTCAACTTTCTACGAGCTGTGCCTCTGTCAGTTTAGTCCTTTATGTGCATGGTCTAAGAAGCAGGTAATTAAGGGTATGATCTGATGACATATGTGAAGGAATTACAGGGGTAGTGAGCCTGCATCCTATGTGCCCTCTGTATTTCCAACAGAGGGGTGAAAGACTGGCCAGTTATATGGGGCATGGGGTGTGATTTCCAGCAGGAACAACTTGGCGACTTGGTTCTGAAAGTCCTCTGATACACTGTAAAAGAAGATTTTGTCACAGAGTGACTGGTCCTCTAGGGCCACCAGCTTTTGTTACAGGAATTGGATGCCTAGGGTCAGAGACTCCAAGCACCCTGCGCGATCCTCTACAGTGCCAAGCACTGGTCCATAGCATCTACCCGAGCCTGAAAGAAGCCTATGTCAACCTTGATGGTTTTGACTAAGCCTGGGCGTAGTTCGCGAAGTAGCGCTACGCGAAGCTACGCAAAGTGCAGTTCGCACTACGCGAGCTACGCGTAGCACTACGCGAACTGCGTAGTGCACTGTTCGCAATGATTGCACAGTGCCGGATGCTTGTCCGCACTGTGCAATCATTGAAAACGGCATCTTGCACAGTGCGAGCTGTCTTTTACTGCCGCTCGAGTAGATTTTTACTCGAGCGGCAGCTTTCTCAACGCGGACTGGTAGTTTCTCATCGCGAGCGGTCGCGAGCATACGCGACCACTCGCAATGAGAAACCTGACCTCCCCGCGTTGAGAATCTCGCTGGGATGTTTATTTTCCACGCTCGCGATCGGCAACTTGATGTTGCTGATCGCGAACGAGGAAAAAGTCTCGCCGGGATGTCATTTTGCTTGCTCGCGGTCGCCAACTTGACGTTGAGGACCGCGAGCAAGCAAAAAATGACCGCTGCACTACGCTACGCGTGTTTGCACTGTGCTACGTGCAATTCGCGTTGTGCGAAGTAGCGCAAACTTCGCAAACTACGCGAGCGTAGCGTAGTGCTTTGCCCAGGGTTAGTTTTGACATCCTGCGTAAGGTCCATGTTTTTTAGGTTCATTGTGGACATTCAGGACCCTATTGTACTGAATTCCTTTAAGTTGGCGTTTAAGGGCACACCTGGTGTTGGAGTTACAGATGCTACCTGCCCACCCCCACGACTTCAATGAAGAGCAATTTGCGGAAGGATTTGCCAACACCATGGTCCCAGAAGTCAGGCACAGTAGGGGGGGGGGCCGAGACAGAGCTGAGTCGCACATCCCCACTGATCAGGTTACGATAGGGCAAAGGTTGTTATTCCGTTTCAGGAGTGGTCATAAAAAGGGTACTTCCAGGAAATGCCCCACCTACGGATTTATAAGGCTAGCTGAGCTCCAGGGTCAAGGCCCAAGGTGGGAAAGGTGTAGGGGGCATGAGGATGGTTAACTTGATTCTATGGTGCTCTGGTAGGCCACAGAGAAAGACTCAAGGGAGGTGTACAATGTCCTTGGATTCCCCAGTATCCCCTGTCAATGTGGACGTAGCCGTGGGCAGTGTGTGATCTCTGCAGTGATGTGTGGCCTGTAGGACCCTGGCAGTGTCCAGTAGATCCTGAGGCAGGTTGAGGAATGTCCAGCATGAGAGGCTAATGTCTCAAGTTGCCCCCCTGTGCTGCTGCGCAGAGCTCACCTCCGTGATCATGGTCGCGGCCTCCTGCACTTGTTTCTTTCCTCAAGGCTGTGTCCAGTCTCAGTGTTGGATCTCAGCAATGCAGTAATCCAGTAATGAGTAGAGTCAACTGGGAGGCCTAGGAGGTATTTCAGGGCTCCCTATGAGCAGCCACTCTTGTCCCATCTCTCCAATGGCTCTTTGTTAGGCCACAAAGGAGGACTCAGGCAGGCTTCAATGTCCCTGGATCCTGGGTCCCTCACTGGAGCAGGTGGGTCCTGGCAGTGATGCGCGGGCTACAGGCCACTGGCAATATCTGGTAGTTTGCACTGGTTGGTAAAGGTAGCACATTTTACAGGATCCCCTTGAACCTGTCAGGAGATGCCAATAGAATGGAGGGAGGAGTAGTATTAGAAATGGGGTCTCTAGTTGGCAGTGGTTTGCACTTTGTCCAAGTAGGAACCCTCACTCTAGTCAGGGTACAGGAGTTACACAGTTGAGATAACCTCTGTTCACCCCCTTGGTAGCTTGGCATGAGCAGTCAGGCTTATCTTAGTGGCAATGTGTAAAGCGTTTGTACACACACACACACACACACACACACAGTAAGACAGTAAAAACACTACAAAAGGAGTCCACACCAGTTTAGAAAAATAGCCACTATTTATCTGAATAAAACACGACAAAAATCCAACATACACAAGTCAAAATATAAATTTTCAAACATTAAGCAAGTTTAGTCCATAAACACCAATGGGTGCATTTCTTTTAGCACAAAGTACCTTAGATGCGTTAAAAATCAAAGGCAAATCAGGCACAGAGGAGGTGAGGTCCCAGAAAACCAAAGTGACACGTGGATTCCTTTCTACACAGGGGAGGTGATGTGTTGGTTCCTTACTGAAAGGGGAGGTGATGCATCGGTTCATTACTGCTAGGCAGGGGAAGTGAGGCATTAATTCCTTACTAGAATGAGAGGTAATGCGTTGGTTCCTTACTGGTAGGGGAGGTCATGCATCGGTTTCCAGACACACGGCCTCAGTTCCTTACTGCAGTGCGGTGTCCATGAAGAATAGGCCCTCAGGGATGATGTGTTGAAAACCCAGATACGCTGCGTTAATGCGACTGCGGTGAAGCAGGAGCTGCGTTTATTTTCCAGCCGCTGAGCAATCGCTGTCATTTTTCCAGCCACGAGCAGGTGTTGTGTCTATCTTTTGCAGCGATGCATCAATAAAACAGGTGCTGGAAGTAGATGCATGGATTTTCTCCTTAAGATCACCAGGTTACACTTCCGAGGGCCCCGGAACTGGATTTGACGCCACTTGGCAAGTCAGGCCTCTCAGCAAAAGAGCCCCGGCACTGGCAGGTGAAGTCTTTGATGGCCCTGGGGCTTCTTAATAGGAGGCAAGCATGCACAAGCCCATGGAGAACCATGGAAGCAGGATATAGAAACAAAGTCCAGTTCTTTAACTCCCAGGACAGAAGCAGCAGGCCAACAGAACAAAGCAACAGGTAGAGTGGCAGTCCCTCCTATAGCATCCAACTCTTCTTCCTAGCAGAATGTCCTCAGTCCAGAAGTGTTCTTCTTTTCTGATTTTGTGGTGTCAGAGGTCCAATGCTTATACCCCTTCTTTTCTGCCTTTGAAGTAGGAAAACTTCAAAGGAAAGCCTTTGCAGTGCACAAGACTCTGCCTTTCCTTGACCTGGCTTCAGACACACTACAGGGGTGGGACAGCTTTGTGTGAGGACAGGCACAGCCCTATTCAGGTGTCAGTGACAACTCCTTTCACTACTCTAGCTCAAGAAGGCCCATCAGCCTGGTGATGGGCCATCAGGATATGCAGGGCACACCTCAGCTCCCTTTGTGTGACTATCGAGAGTGTATGCACAAAAGCACAACTGTCAGTCGGTCCAGATGTGGATTCAACAGACAGGCAGAGGCACAGAATAGTTAAGCAAGAAAATGCCCACTTTTTAGAAGTGGCATTTTCAAACAGGCAATTTAAAAACCAATTTCACCAAAGATGTATTTTTAAATTGTGAGTTCAGAGTCCCCAAACTCCAAATCTCGATCTGCTCCCAATGGGAAACTATACTTAAAAGATATTTCAAGGCAATCCCTATGTTCCCCCATGGGAGAAATAGTCTTAGCAATAGTGAAAAACAAAACTAGTAGTATATCACTATCAGGACATGTAAAACACACCAGTACATGTCCTACCTTTTAGATACAGTGCATCCTGCCAATGGGGCTGCCTTGGGCCTACCTGAGGAGTAACTTACATATAGTAAAATTGACGGTTTGGGCCTGGCATGTGGGCTCACTTGCCAGGTCGAAATGGCAGTTTAAAACTGCTCACATAGACACTGCAGTGGCAGGTCTTAGACATGTTTGCAGTGCTACTCGTGTGGGTGGAAAAATCAGTGCTTCAGGCCCACTAGTAGTATTTGATTTACAAAACCTGGGCACACCTGGCGCACTTTACTAGGGACTTAGTAGTTAATTATTTATGCCAATCATGGATAAACCAATCACCAATACAATTTAGACAGAGAGCATATGCACTTTAGAACTGATTAGCAGTTCTAAAGTGCCCAGAGTCCTAAAGCCAACAAAAACAGGAGAGACAGAATAGGAGGAAGAATGCAAAACGTTTGGGGATAACCTACAAAAAGGGACAGGTCCAACAAGTAGTAACATATATTACCAAAGCTACCAGACTCATTCCCATTCCAGTGGTAGTGGTTGTGGGAAACGTGCCGCCTGAAGCGCCTGTGCTAGTTCCTGGTGCTTGGCTAGCAGTCCCCATACTCTGTAATGTGTCAACTTTCTCTGATAGTGCTTGAGTTCCGTTTTGTAGGTTACCTATCATCTGGGCTAGGTGTGCTACTGTTATATCTCGTTCTTCGATGTGGCTCAGGCAGAAACGTGGCATGTGCTTGGTGTTCTGTCAGATTCTCACCTGATTTTCCACAGGAGTCACTATATCACTATGTTAGGTCCCAACCTCCATAAAAACCAAGGGATCCCAACAATATGTCAAAGCCAACCCAGATCAAAGGGGAAGAGGGGAAGAGAAGAGAAAACATGTATGTCCCACAAAGACTGTGCTGTAGTGATGTGCCTATCTGGGTGTTGTAAGACTCCTCCTACATGAAAGAAAAATAAAGAAAGTATCTGAACCAACCTCTAAAGCCTGTGAATTCCCTTAGTACATATGATTCTTACATATAGCTAAATATTTACGAATGCCCCTCTTCCATCTATTAGTAGATATAATGTCAGCTGGTGATATAATACACATCTAAATGGAAGAAAGAGGCAGTGGTTGTATATGAAGTAGAGGTAAATAGGAGAGGTCTATAACACAATAAATTATTGATCCTAGCGTACCTTATGTTGCACTGTTCTCATCTCATGGCAGGCTCAAAGAATGACTAAAAATGTGCTACAAATAGAATGAAAGAAAAAAGCATACACACATACTTTGCATTACTGTGTGAATTTCAGTTCTAGTCAGTAGACCAAGTAAAAAACAAAAAGAAAATATAAAGAGCCTTAAGGTAAATAGCAAAATGCATCAGTGTTATGAATCAAAAGGTGTGATTAAGCCCAGTCTTTTTAGGAAAGAAAGCACATCATAACCTAGTATATCTCTGTTCTAGGTTTCTTCATCAGAGGCATCAATGTAGGCTGAATCCATACTTTAATCACAAGAGCACGTATAGCACGTTACCCAGACTTCAAGGATTGCAGATTTTTTAAATTGTGTCTCTTTTCTTTTTTGCAGGATTCCAGAAATGAATTACAGAAGCGTTCCAATCGAAGGAGAGGGACGAAGAGGTGCCCCAACATGATGAAAAACCTGATGAGGAACCGCCAGAGAATGCTGCAACAATGAATAAGACCCGGAACCAAAGGTAAGGTCACCGAAGGCACGAAGATGTGGGCATGGAGCAACTAGAAAGCCAAACAGCTTCTTGTCTGTTATCACTGATTTTATGCTGGTCGTGCTCTCGCTCTGCCGCATCCGGAATATGGATCGTGGCAGGCTTGAGGCTAAGGCAAGTTGAGGAACACCCCACAGGAGAGGTTATGTCCCAAATAGTCCCCCTGTGCTGCTACATGGAGCTCATACCCAACCATGATCGCAGCCTCTCTGATCTTGCTACTCTTCTCATTACCTCCCGTCCCTCCCTCGCCTTCCTTCATCACAATTGAGGCCCGCCTCCCTCTAGACCCATCCCCAGCCCATAAAAACTCTGCCTGCCCCCACCTCCACCTGTTCTTTTTTGTCTCCCTAGGTGAGACTTACCTTTGGCTTTCTCCCTGTGGCGGTGCCGGGGAGTCTTCAGTTTGGTTCTCTCCGTCGGCGGTGCCCTCGGCAGCATTCTCCCGGCATACTGTGTCTCCACGGTCTCCTCGTGGGCGAGGGGCGGAACACTTGCACAGGAAGCCGCAGCGGAGTCCGGCGGTCCTCCTGTGGCTGGGGCTGTGTTTCCGGGTTGAGGCTGCAAGGTGGCCTTTACGGTGCACATCGATGGAGATCTGGTAGGCCGGATTTTTAACCCGTTATTTGTTTCTTTTGGACCCTTTCTGCTGTTTTGGTGGCGGTTTTTCTTGACCGGCGTGGTCGTATTTCTGCCTTGTCATGGGGCTGCTGGGGAGTGATGTCTCCGGTTTCTTGCAGTCCTGGGTCGCATGAGGTTTTTTCGGTGGGGACGTTCTGGTGTCCTCTTCTTCTTCGTCATCTACTGATGGGTCTCCGGTCCCCCCCTGGAGCGCCCGGGCTCAGTGGGGGTGAAGTGCCTCTCATGTCTATGAATGGTGCATGGCTTGCTTGAGGCTGCTGTGTCCAGTGCTCTGCGGGCTCGGCCGGTGCCTTCTGGTCCGTCCCGTCCTGGTCCTTTAGATCCTGTGGGCGACTGGTCCCCTTCTGTTGGGGAGGATCCTTCTCTCGTCTCTGGCGGTGCGTATGTCTTCGGGCGGTGATGTGGGTCATTCTGGCTCCTGTGCGGGACACTTGGGTTTTCCTCATTTCTAGCTGGGCGAGGAATGTGGGAGGCTTTTCCTTGGTGCACTAAGCCCTCCCGGTTGGGCTTGCCCTTCGGGCCCAGTGTGGGAGTTGGTGCTGTGAGAGTGGCGTGCGCTGGACGTACTGCAGGTCCCTCGCTTCCTCCGGACACTTTGTTTGTTGGAGGGGTTCGACCCCTTTCCTAACATTGTACAGTGGCCTCTATCCTGGCTGCGCTGATTGGCAAGTCGGCTGTTCTGCCTGAGGTTTGTACCCCGTCTAATGCGACGGATAGGTAGGTGGTCTCTGTCCTTGGGGAGGCGTTTGCGGCTGCAGCCTTGGCGCTGGGGACTGGCCTGTTCTCTGCTTCTTCTGCACCCTCCTTGGTGCAGGATTTCGTGGTACTGGCGGCGGCTGTTCAGGTTGCTCGGAATCCTCAGTCCTTCTGGCCGCCTTGGAGCCTATGCGTGGCTTGCCTTGTGATGGGCGTTCGGCTTCGTCTTGTGTGCCTTGGACTGGGGCCTCTCGGTCATCTGCCGAAGTGGATGTCTCTTCCATCTTTCCAGTGGGTGCGGTTTTGGCCCAGTTTTCCTCCCATGCACGCTGCCTCCTTGCCTATGGGCTCTGCCCTGTGGGGTCCCGGCTACTGCTGTCTGGTTGATCCCTGCCGGTGGGTGGCCGGCTCTGTTTTTTTTTTTCTTCCGGGGTGGCGCTGGGACGTTTCGGATTGCTGGTTCCTGCGCTATGTTGCTCGTGGTTCCCTGATCATCTTTTGGCAGGTTCCTCCGGATGCTGGGGTTCAGTTGGCTCCTGTGCCTCTCTCCGGTCCGCGCAGGGTGGCTCTGCTGGATGGGCTGTCCTGTTTGCTTGCCAATCGGGCCTTCTGTCAGATTCCGATCGCGTACGTCGGCGCCGGGGCCTAATCCTTTCTGTTCCCGGTGCTGACGGTGTCTGGCGGTTTTCGGCCCGTTCTGGGTCTCTGTTGGGTCGACTCCTGGGCTCGGGCTGTTCCCTTCCGTATGTTGGCCCTTCCGGCAGTTCTTCATTGGATTCGACTGGGATTGCCTCCTTGGTTTTCAGGGTCGCCTCTCCGCGTCCCTGTCGCAGCCTCTTCTCAGTGTTTCTGAGGCTCGCAGTGGGTGGAGCCCGTTTTCAGTTTTGCGTTCTTCCCTTCGGCCTCCAGTCCTCTCCCGTGCTCTTCGCGGAGGTCCTGACTCCTCTCCTGGATCTGCTTCCTACGGAGGGGGTACTCCTTCATCATTCTTGGTCGACCTCTTGCTGCGTGCAGCTGACGGGTCTCTTTTTCGGGGCAGCCTTGGTGGTTCTGCCGGGGCGCAGCTTTTTGGTGTCCTGGGAGTTTCTTCTTTGTCCCCCTCTCGAGACATGGTGTTCATCAAGGCTTGTTTCTGGTCTCTGGTCGGCCTGATTACTTGTCCGTCCAGTGCCTGGTCTCTCTTGAGTCGCTGGTTCTGGCCTTGATGTCCCTGGGGGCTCCCCCTACAGTGGAGTGGCAGTGGGTGCAGGAGCTTTTGGCTTCTGTGATGTTTCTGGTTTCCTGGGCTCGATTTCACCTTCTTCTTCCAGCCAGCTGGATCCTGTGGTGTTGGTCTACGGGGTCTCGGAGTCTTTTGTCTCCACTGCCTGTGCCTGTCCTGTTCTGTGTGTGGCTCTCCTAGTGGCTCTGCCGGTGTTTCTTCTGGGCGTGATTTCCTTGGCTCCCCTGTCTCCGCTTCTTGTGTCTTCTGCTGCCGGCTGGTCCGGGTGCGGTGCTTGGCTGGGGTCGGAGCTGGTTCGGGGGGGTTGGTCCCTGCTGGATTCCCGGGGTCTACGAACTAGCGGGAGGTGAGGGCAGTTTGGCTGGCCCTGGTTCACTTTCAGGTCTCTCTGCAGGGCCATTGGGTGTTCGTTCCTACTGACATTCTGGTGGCGGAGTCCTATGTCTGCCGTCAGGGAGGGACCTGGTCCCGGTCCTTGACTGCCTGCGACGTCTTCCTGTGGGCTCAGGTCTGGGTGCTGGGTCTGTCTGCTCTCTGCGTTCGGGGGGTGGACGATGTGCGGGCGGCTCAGTTGGGCTGGGCCTTCCGTCGTCACGGGCTTTCTCCCTCCTTCCTAGTTTGTTCGACCAATTGGTGGGTCTTTGGGGCCTCCCTGTGGTGATGGACCTGTTTGCGGTCCCGGTCATTGCCACGGTGGGCCTGTTTTGTTCTCTGGGCCGGTGTCCTGGGGCCCTGGGGGTCGACGGCCTGGCCTCTCCTTGGCCTCGGGGTCTTCTGTATGCCTTCCCTCCCTTTACCCTGCTCCGGGCCTCTGCTGGCCGGGTTGTTTTGCTACCGGAAGTGGGTCCTTCTGGTGGTTCCGTCCCCTTTGGTGTTTCTGGCCCTTCCCCTGTGCTCCGTGCAGGGGTTACACCTGTCGGCCTGGCTGTTGTGCGGCAGGGCTTGGCTGTGTTGGGGTTCCTGTCCATTTGGCTGTTACTTTCCGGGCTTCCCGTAGGTCCTCCGCTCGGCTGTCCTCTGCTGGGTGTTGGTGGGCCTTTGCAGCCTGGTGTGCTGCTACGGAACTGGATCCCTCAGTTGCTGACCTCTTTTTGGTGTTGCAGTTCCTTCAGGATGGGGCTCATCTGGGGTTGTCGGTGGCTTCTCTACGGGTGCAGTGGGCAGCTCTTCAGGCTTTTCGGGGCTCCTGGCATGTTTTGAGGGGTGACGGGGGTCTGATTCCTTGTTTTTTTTCCGGGGTCTGTTGAATTTGTTTCCTCGCCCTGTCGGGTCCTTTCTTTTGTGGAATTTGCTGCTGGTGTTTGATGTCCTGTCCGGTCCTCCCTTTGAGCCCCTTGGGGGTCTCGGGTTGAGTCTCTTGACTTTTGGGACTTGTTTTTGGTCGCCGTCACCTCGGCGCACCACTTGGGTGTGTTGGGGGCTTTGTCTTGTAATTATCTTCTGCAAGATCTTTTCGGATCGGGTGGTTTTGGTGCCGGTACCGTCCTTTGTCCCTAAGGTCTATTCGGCGTTTCATCTCAGTCAGGTCGTGATTTTGCCTGGCTTCTTTCCTGCTCCTTCCTCGGCTACGGAGTCTCGTTTGCTCTGTCTGGATGTGCGGCGTGCTTTACTGTGGTGCCTGCAGGTTGTGGTGTCCTACCGGAAGGGGGACGCTTTATTTGTTGACTTTGGTCCTGCTTGAAAGGGTGCTGTGCCTTCCACTGCTACGCTGGGTAGTTGGATTTGGTCCCCAGTCTTGCTGGCTTCCCAACTTCGAGGGGTGGATCCTCCTGTGGGGGTATGGGGCGTTCTACTAGCAGTATGGCGGCTGCGGTTGCTGAGTTGCAGGGTACCTCTGTGGTGGAGGTCTGTAGGGCTGTGACCTGGTCTACTCCCTCTTCGTTTGTCCGTCACTATCGGTTTGCTAGTCTGGAACATTTGGATACTGTCCTGGGCCACAGGGTCTTGTCCTCTATGAG
The DNA here is from genome assembly GCA_963921515.1 of Calotriton arnoldi. Lineage (NCBI taxonomy): Eukaryota > Metazoa > Chordata > Amphibia > Caudata > Salamandridae > Calotriton > Calotriton arnoldi. The sequence continues at coordinate 150,509 of CAWUFW010020127.1, forward strand.
GGTCCGGGGATGTTGATCTGCTGGGTTTGGGGCACGTTGTTAATTTTGGTGTTCTTTATCACTCAGTTGTCCGTCTGTTTTCTTCTGCTTGCTATGTCCTCAATTGTGATGAAGGAAGGCGAGGGAGGGGCGGGAGGTAATGCGTCCATTACTATTGATAATGGCATTACTCCTAGTCCTACTCCCTCGCCTTCCTTCAAGGACCCTCCCTCCCTCCCGGTGCGGTACATCTGAGTGCTAGCTCGGCTTGTTTACGTACAGGTTGAGGTGGGGTTGGGCAGAGTTTTTATGGGCTGGGGGTGGGTCTAGAGTGAGGCGGGGCCTCAATTGTGATGAAGGAAGGTGAGGGAGTAGGACTAGGAGTAATGCCATTATCAATAGTAATGGACGCAATGCCGCACCCAGTCTCAGAGCAGGACGTAGGCCAGAGCAGGCCAAGCCGATGGTGGATATGGACGAGCGGGAGGCCCGGAGGTATTTCAGTGCCCCCTTCAACCAACCGCCCTTGATCGTCTCTTCAGTGTCAGGTTGGGTAAGGGAAAAGCTGCAGCCTCTTCCTTCACCTCACGAAGTCCGGGCAGAGCTCAATCTGGGCAGGGCATGGGGGGCCGCGGTAACAGCTCATTATGTGCCCTGACATTTGTGGAACAAGCCCCCACCGGGTATTATTAACAAGGATGGCAAGATGATGGCAAAGGTACCATGCATTCCCACAGTCATCCAGAGCCTCAAGAGGCAGTAGCCGTCTTGGTCCATGGCATGACTCCACCTCCACCTCCTTCTCCTCAATCTTGATGGCAGGAGATAGTAAAGCCGCGGCGAGTTAGGGGTCGATTCCGATTCGGGCCGGAAAAAGCACCGACCGACTCGGATCCGGAAAAAATACCGACCGACACGTACCAGTGGCGCCCGACACGCCAAGTACGATGCAAGCCGCGATAAATCCGACCGACACGTCAGGAAACCAAGCCGACCGACCGAGCCGCTCGGAAAATAGCAATCCGGCCGGAAAACACGCGAATCCAACCGACCGACACGCACCCGGAACAAATCCGACCGAATCGTACCCGCCAACTCCAACCCGCAAAGTACGATGCAAGGCGCGAAAACACGACCGAGTCGGACGGAGGACAAGCCGTACGACCGACACGCATACAAAACCGAGCCGAAGCAATACAATACACCGCGACCGACGCGTACGCAGCATACAAAACTGCACAAACACAGCGTGAACGAAACGGAAAACACCGTACGAGACCAATGCAGGGTCCGACTCGGTCACAAGAACGTTTCCAACATACACAAACAGCACAAAGGAAAATCAACCAAAAAAAGGCCAAACAAGCAATTACCAAGCCAATAAATACTGGGGGGGTGGGGACAGAGAACAAAGACACACCCACAACTCCACCTATATAAAGGACACAAATCACTACCATGAGCCTTTGCAAATGCCATTTCACTGCCAGCACCCAAGAGAAAGCAACCACACACCCACAGCTCATCCCTCACACAAGCCACACACCATCAGCACACCAACAAATACCTACCTCACATACACCCAGCAAAACACACACTCACACACCCTCACCTGCACACCAACACACACATCACTCACCATCACCACCCATCACCATGCCCCCCAAGAAGAATCCCAAGTTCCTAGATTGTGAATTGGAAGTCCTGGTAGACGAGATCCTCAGGGTGGAGCCACAGCTGTTTGGCACTCTGGTCCAACAGACCCCCATGTCGCAGAAAACCAAGATGTGGGAGAGGATCATCAACAGGGTGAACGCACAATCATCATGTCGGCGCACAAAGACGGACATCCAGAACAGGTGGTATGACGTGCGCAGGAGGGTACGGGACCTGCTGAAGATAGACTACAGCAACAGCCAACAGACCGGCAGTGGCCCTCCTGCCAAGCCAATATACCTCAGGCCCTGGGAGGAGAAGGTGCGGGCCATCCTTCCGCCAGTGAGCGTATATGGACTAGAGAACATCCCAGAGCCTGGTGAGTACACAACAAATGTACACAATAAACTGCCACAAAACACACACATCACTGTCAAGGGGAGAGTCAAACCATGCACACATAGCAATTACACAGCAACTAGAACAGAATCATCCCAAAATGTGTATGTCAGTCAGATAAACACAACACATGCCATCAAAAAAGTCACATCCAACTGTGCCAACACATGTACAAACACAACCACAACTACAGCTAGGCAGTGGCACAAATAGAACTAACACACACATCCACACATGTAGCCACCACAACAACACCAACACACAGTGAAGACCACTCAAAGGAAGGAATTCTGTGTATGCTGGCCAAGTCAGTGTAGCCAATAGCATCATGGGAGTCGCAGTCACACATATTGCCCCCCCCCACAACTGTCCCATCAACACCACCCTGAACCATGCTCACATCACAGGGAGTGGAGAAGGACTCACAAGATGGCTGACACTGGCTACTGCTGTGGGGAGCACAAGGCCCTGCTGCCAACTGTGCACCAACAAACAGCAGGACACCACTGACTGACATCCTGAGAGACAACTTCCACTCCCTGCAATGCAAGCACGTTCCATGGTGGGCTATCTGGCTGGCTGGGTGGGAAGGGGGACTTGCAGCACTGACTATAGTCACCAGCACCTCCCCTCACACCCCCCCAACACAAACTCCACAGTACCCACCTGGTAGAATGCAATGCCCTCCATCCTAACACAAGATCCCACAAAGCACCACCACCCTGGGTTATGTTGTGTGAAGCACAGGGACACTCTTGGGACTCTTAGCCAAACAACTGCCAGGACAACACTCCCAGCCATCCTGTCAGCACAGCCAGCCCACCCCACAGGGAAGCAGAGTCAAAAGGAAGGAAGCATGGGCATGCTGGGAAGGGGGTGGAGGCAATAGCATGATGGGAGACGTAGTCACAGACATAGCTCACCCCCACAACTGTCCCATCAACACCACCCTGAACCATGCTCACATCACAGGGAGTGGAGAAGGACTCACAAGATGGCTGACACTGGCTACTGCTGTGGGGAGCACAAGGCCCTGCTGCCAACTGTGCACCAACAAACAGCAGGACACCACTGACTGACATCCTGAGAGACAACTTCCACTCCCTGCAATGCAAGCACGTTCCATGGTGGGCTATCTGGCTGGCTGGGTGGGAAGGGGGACTTGCAGCACTGACTATAGTCACCAGCACCTCCCCTCACACCCCCCCCAACACAAACTCCACAGTACCCACCTGGTAGAATGCAATGCCCTCCATCCTAACACAAGATCCCACAAAGCACCACCACCCTGGGTTATGTTGTGTGAAGCACAGGGACACTCTTGGGACTCTTAGCCAAACAACTGCCAGGACAACACTCCCAGCCATCCTGTCAGCACAGCCAGCCCACCCCACAGGGAAGCAGAGTCAAAAGGAAGGAAGCATGGGCATGCTGGGAAGGGGGTGGAGGCAATAGCATGATGGGAGACGTAGTCACAGACATAGCTCACCCCCACAACTGTCCCATCAACACCACCCTGAACCATGCTCACATCACAGGGAGTGGAGAAGGACTCACAAGATGGCTGACACTGGCTACTGCTGTGGGGAGCACAAGGCCCTGCTGCCAACTGTGCACCAACAAACAGCAGGACACCACTGACTGACATCCTGAGAGACAACTTCCACTCCCTGCAATGCAAGCACGTTCCATGGTGGGCTATCTGGCTGGCTGGGTGGGAAGGGGGACTTGCAGCACTGACTATAGTCACCAGCACCTCCCCTCACACCCCCCCAACACAAACTCCACAGTACCCACCTGGTAGAATGCAATGCCCTCCATCCTAACACAAGATCCCACAAAGCACCACCACCCTGGGTTATGTTGTGTGAAGCACAGGGACACTCTTGGGACTCTTAGCCAAACAACTGCCAGGACAACATTCCCAGCCATCCTGTCAGCACAGCCAGCCCACCCCACAGGGAAGCAGAGTCAAAAGGAAGGAAGCATGGGCATGCTGGGAAGGGGGTGGAGGCAATAGCATGATGGGAGACGTAGTCACAGACATAGCTCACCCCCACAACTGTCCCATCAACACCACCCTGAACCATGCTCACATCACAGGGAGTGGAGAAGGACTCACAAGATGGCTGACACTGGCTACTGCTGTGGGGAGCACAAGGCCCTGCTGCCAACTGTGCACCAACAAACAGCAGGACACCACTGACTGACATCCTGAGAGACAACTTCCACTCCCTGCAATGCAAGCACGTTCCATGGTGGGCTATCTGGCTGGCTGGGTGGGAAGGGGGACTTGCAGCACTGACTATAGTCACCAGCACCTCCCCTCACACCCCCCCAACACAAACTCCACAGTACCCACCTGGTAGAATGCAATGCCCTCCATCCTAACACAAGATCCCACAAAGCACCACCACCCTGGGTTATGTTGTGTGAAGCACAGGGACACTCTTGGGACTCTTAGCCAAACAACTGCCAGGACAACACTCCCAGCCATCCTGTCAGCACAGCCAGCCCACCCCACAGGGAAGCAGAGTCAAAAGGAAGGAAGCATGGGCATGCTGGGAAGGGGGTGGAGGCAATAGCATGATGGGAGACGTAGTCACAGACATAGCTCACCCCCACAACTGTCCCATCAACACCACCCTGAACCATGCTCACATCACAGGGAGTGGAGAAGGACTCACAAGATGGCTGACACTGGCTACTGCTGTGGGAGCACAAGGCCCTGCTGCCAACTGTGCACCAACAAACAGCAGGACACCACTGACTGACATCCTGAGAGACAACTTCCACTCCCTGCAATGCAAGCACGTTCCATGGTGGGCTATCTGGCTGGCTGGGTGGGAAGGGGGACTTGCAGCACTGACTATAGTCACCAGCACCTCCCCTCACACCCCCCCCAACACAAACTCCACAGTACCCACCTGGTAGAATGCAATGCCCTCCATCCTAACACAAGATCCCACAAAGCACCACCACCCTGGGTTATGTTGTGTGAAGCACAGGGACACTCTTGGGACTCTTAGCCAAACAACTGCCAGGACAACACTCCCAGCCATCCTGTCAGCACAGCCAGCCCACCCCACAGGGAAGCAGAGTCAAAAGGAAGGAAGCATGGGCATGCTGGGAAGGGGGTGGAGGCAATAGCATGATGGGAGACGTAGTCACAGACATAGCTCACCCCCACAACTGTCCCATCAACACCACCCTGAACCATGCTCACATCACAGGGAGTGGAGAAGGACTCACAAGATGGCTGACACTGGCTACTGCTGTGGGGAGCACAAGGCCCTGCTGCCAACTGTGCACCAACAAACAGCAGGACACCACTGACTGACATCCTGAGAGACAACTTACACTCCCTGCAATGCAAGCACGTTCCATGGTGGGATAACTGACTGGGTGGGTGGGTGGGTGGGAAGGAGGTCTGGCTGTCAACCAAACACAATCAATGCAGACCATGTTCACACCCCAGAGAATACATAGAAATGCCCAAATAATGCAGGACAATGTGCCACACCAATATCAACCCCTGACTGTGACAACTTAGGACAATACAATGTACAGGCCCGCACCCCGAGGCACAGTCACAACTGTCAGGTGTGTCAACCACTGATGCCTGCAGAAACATGACATACATTGTTTGTGTCTCCCAAAAACAGGTGATGATAGGGACACAGCAGCAGACGCTGAGGAGTCCCAGTCCCAGGCTCAAGAGGATGCCGAGCTCACTGGCGTCGTACAGCCTCTGTCCTCCTCGGACGATGAAGAACAACCTGGCACATCCGGTGCAAGTCAACATGCTGCACCAGCAGGACCACCAGCTGCAGCACCAGCAGGTCCACCAGCTGCACCCCTGCACCCACCCCTCCAACGACTGTCACCACGAATACCATCCCTGCCGACATGGACAGAATAAGGAACAACACCAGCGCAGTGACCCTGGACCAACCTGGGGCCATGGACACCACCACCACCACCAACCCCCAAGGTGGACCAGGGTTATCTGTGCGTGCAACTGCACACACTGCACATGTCAGCAGGGGTGGTGGGAGGGGTGGGAGACAGAGGTCGCTGCTTGCAGACGTTGCTGGTGTGCATGAAGACCCACAACTGGTACGCATAGCTGATGCGTACCAGTCCAGCACCGGAGAGCTCAGCCAGGTAGTGGGGCTCCTCAGAGACATTAAACAGCAGCAGGCTGCCCATCATGCCCGCTTGGACTCCCACATGTCCCAAGTGGAGTCACACATGTCACGTGTGGACTCCCACATGTCACGTGTGGACTCCCACATGACCCGCGTGGAGTCCAAGTGGGATGTACTACATGAGATGACGGCGGTGCACAGGGACATTTTACAATGCCTCCGCCAGATGAACAGCAACCAGTCCACACCTCCCTGTGTGCCAACAACATCTGGTACCGAACAAACTGCAACTGCCACAGGGAGGGAGGAGGACTCTGGCGGAGAGTCCCCTGCACCGCAGCAGCCTGCACTTGAGGGCCCCCCCCCAAGAAGAGGGGTCGTCCGAGGAGGGGAAAGTGAGAGGCTGATGGCCAAGCGCAACTCCCAGGAAGCCTGAACCTGTTCTGGATTTTCGCCTTTGTGCACAGACTGTTCACCCTGTTGATGGCAACACTACTCCCACACATTGCATGGGGAGTATAAGTTGGAACAATGTGTCAGACAACAGTGGCCCCGATACTGGGGATCCTGTCTACCTGGACTTTCTATTCATCTAGGAACTTGGGATTGCAAGATTCATGTACAGCACAATCCATCCTATGCACTATTATCACAATAAACACACTAATACACCATACTTGCCTCTGTCGTGATTCCAACGTGGGTGCTGTTATGGGGATGATGAACTGCAAAATTACACAGTGTATGCGAACTGCAACAGCAAGGACAACACAGGCATGTGAGTACAGGCAACGTGACACATATGAGGGAGACACACCACCAGGGCTACACAACACATACACACCTAGGCCATCTGACTCATTGCCTACACTGATGTTGCCAGGGAAGACGGTGCAATGCACAGACACCACACCCATTCCCAGTTGTAGTCAAGTAGCCCACAGGTGCAGTAAGCAAATGGCAGTCAAATGTGTGACCACAGACAACGCACATCACTAAGTGAAGCACAGGTTTATTACACAGTAGCAACATGCCGTAACCACTACAGATGCAAGGTAACCCCACCTGGTAGCGGGCACACAGTCAACAACTGTAGACAGAAGGAAGTCCATGGGTGTGGCGCACATCACCTGTAGGGACACAACAGCTACCAGCCTGGATGTGCAATCACGTCGTCGGTGGACACAGTTCACCAAACGAATCTGAAAGTACCCTGTGAAGGACAGAAATGACACACAGTCAAAAGCAATGCAGTACAGGACAGAACAGCAAAACTCATGCACAATACATGTTACAAGATACCCACCCAGAACCAAGTTAGCATGTCAACACTGTTGGGGAGTACAGCCCACCTGTCACCACACATCGCAACACACATCCTGTCAAGTAGCCCATGGACACACTCCAACAGCACCAGAGCACCACCCACACATCATGCCAACTCACATCATTCACATGACACCTCAGGATACTCACATTCAGCTAAAGAAGTTGGTGATGAGCTGTGTGCGGACATCACCATCACCATCACCATCATCATCATCATCGTCACTGGCATCGTGGTCCAGGCCAGGATCCTCCACAGGTGGCGGATGTTGGTCATCGTCATCCTGGATGAGAGGCAACTCCTTCCGCACTGCCAGGTTGTGAAGCATGCAGCAGACGATGATAATCTTGCACACTTTCGCAGGGGCATATGGGAGGGACCCTCCGGTCTTGTCCAGGCAGCGGAAGCGGCTCTTCAGGAGACCAAAGGTCCGCTCAATCACTCTCCTGGTCCGACCATGTGCCTCATTGTAGCGCATCTGGGCAGGTGTCACAGGGTTCCTGAGGGGTGTCAGCAACCACGGCATGTTGGGGTATCCCGAGTCACCTACGGACAGACAAGTGCACATCAGCTGACTTGGAAAAGTGGGCGGAATACTACAGATCAGATCACACACAATGGCACAAAGTCAGTACACACCGACAAGCCAGGCACGCTGGTTCTGCATCTGTGCCATCAACCTGGGGATGCGACTACTCCTCATCACAAAGGCATCGTGTGCTGAACCAGGGAAACGGGCACACACGTGTGTGATGGTCATGTCTGCAAGACACACCACCAGTGCATTGACCGAGTGGTAGTGCTTGCGGTTCCTGTAGGCCTGCTCCTGGGCCTGTGGTGGTACCAAAGCCACATGTGTCCCATCAATGGAGCCAATGACATGCGGCATCCTCCCCAGGGCATAAAAGTCACTCTTCACGTCAGTGAGTCGTCGCAGTCTAGGGAAATAGATGTACCGGTTCAGGAAGAGCAACATTGCCGCCAAAACATCGCGGAGCACACGGCTGAACATGGTCTGTGACATCCCATCAGCAGACGCCACAGTATGTTGGAAGGTACCGGTGGCAAAGAAGTGTAGGGCTGCCATCACCTTCACCTTGGGGGTCAGCGCTGTAGGATACGGCCGGCCAGGCTGCAAATGTGGGGACAACTGCACTGCCAAATCCTCAATCAGCTGCCTGGTGAAGCGGTACCGTCGGATGCTGTCCCGTTCCACCATCGTTGCCAGGTCTGGGAATGGCCGATGGACAGCAGGAGCCCTGCAGTGCAGAGGAGAAGTAAGCAAGATCGTCAGTCACCCCACATATGCGGCATTGAACACACTCAAGATCCCAACATACATCATCATGAGGCACAACTACATGAAGTGTGCAGTACCGGAACGACATTTATGGTACATACATGGCCAACATCTGTCAACACGGTCCTACAGGTGGCATCAATTTGTCCCAGGTTGGCCCATTGGATATCATGATGCTGTGTCACAGTCACCCCCAGTGACATGTGAGGACAGATGTGCCCCAGGCACCACAGCTCAACGACAGGCACATTCCCAGGGACCCTGTAATGCCACATGGACACTGGCATCACCTGGAGTATCATGTGTACACCACAACAAAACAAACATGACCCCCACAGGTAGTGGCCACACTTGCCATGGCAGGAGAGCCATGGACGTCTGTGACACACACGCACAACATCAGAGTCCATGCACACACAACGTGGATGTGGAGACTGTCTCCCATTGTGCACATGAAATCAGAGACATTGTAAACACTACATGCACAAAGACTGTGGAGGGCCATCACTATTGTGCCACTGGGACACCCTGGCTCAAACATACCGTCCCACATGGGACTCACGGGGTATGTGACATGACATACACAAACACCACTGTGAAATGTGACCATGGCACATGCACAGATATGAACAGTTGCACATCACAGTGGTCACGTACACGTAACACCCAGGATCCTGTCCCCATTAACACGTGCACAGCCTGGGGGTGGCTGCCCACAGGTGACACCCACAGGACAACATGTACACCAACATACACACAATAGGAAATGCAGCCTTACATGCCTTATGATAAGGTTTGGACAGGCTGTCGTGATGTAGGTGTGCCCCTCACTCCCTGGGAGCTATCTGTGGCTGGCATATGTCCATCTGAGACAGGCATGCTGACATATGCCAGTCACATGTACAGTGATGCGTTGTACTGCAATGGACCGATCGGTGCCTCCGGCCGGCCCATTGCATTCAATGTGTGCGGGTACGCGTTGTACCCCTGTGCGCGTTGAACAGCAATGGACCGATCGGTGCCTCCGGCCGGCCCATTGCATTCAATGTGTGCGGGTACGCGTTGTACTCCTGTGCGCGTTGAACAGCAATGGACCGATCGGTGCCTCCGGCCGGCCCATTGCATTCAATGTGTGCGGGTACGCGTTGTACCCCTGTGCGCGTTGAACTGCAATGGACCGATCGGTGCCTCCGGCCGGCCCATTGCATTCAATGTGTGCGGGTACGCGTTGTACCCCTGTGCGCGTTGAACAGCAATGGACCGATCGGTGCCTCCGGCCGGCCCATTGCATTCAATGTGCGGGTACGCGTTGTACCCCTGTGCGCGTTGAACAGCAATGGACCGATCGGTGCCTCCGGCCGGCCCATTGCATTCAATGTGTGCGGGTACGCGTTGTACCTCTGTGCGCGTTGTACTGCAATGGACCGATCGGTGCCTCCGGCCGGCCCATTGCTTTCAATGTGTGCGGGTACGCGTTGTACCCCTGTGCGCGTTGTACTGCAATGGACCGATCGGTGCCTCCGGCCGGCCCATTGCATTCAATGTGTGCGGGTACGCGTTGTACCCCTGTGCGCGTTGTACCTCAATGGACCGATCGGTGCGCACCCATTGACAATGGGCTTGCCTGGCAACGGACGCGTTTTCGAATATTCGAACGAGTCGGTTGCTGGAAAATCAGTTGGTCACCCACAACAATGTTGCAAAATCATGTATGTCATGAAGTTGAAGATTTTGAAGGATGCTGTGGGCGTGTTTTGGTGCTGCTATTCCATGGATTGGCCAGATTCAGAAGATGCAAACGACTTGGACCTATCACTTTGGACACAAGGGACAGTATCTGCCTCTCCAGCACATATATATTGCTGCATGTTCCCCTGAGAGCCCACTTGCCTGCACTACATGCTCCAGGACGACATCTGCCACTGCACTGCTGCTGTCTCTGCCCCTCTGGACCCTGCAATGGCACGTACTGTGGAGAGAGCCCCAGCCTTCAGCCTTGAAGAGAACCAGGCCCTGCTGGACAGCCTACTTCCACAGTACAGCAAGCTGTATGGGACACCAGGGGAGCAGGTGAGTGTTCTGTGCACTGCCTTTCTGAATGTGCATTTTGTCTGACTAGCAAGGCTGAGAGTCAGCACACCACTGGCTAGCAGGCTCACTGAGTAGTTGTCACCCCCATAGTGTGTAGTGACTTGCACTGGACAGGTATGGTGCAGTGACAGTGCATTCTGAACATGGTTTTACTTCCCATGCAATGATACCATGTAGTGACTTCTGGCAAACTGTCCATGGGCAGCCGTGCACTGCCTGGGTACACCATGTGCCCCTGTGATTGCGACATGTATATACAACTGTGTCATGCACGGATATGTTGCATGTGTAGTAATGGCCTTATCACTTTGTCATCCTGACAGGCTTACTGCCCATCGG